>JAQIUQ010007107.1:0-18470 GCA_030378365.1 Hybognathus amarus
TTAGGTTTGATACCTCCGTGAAGTTGGCCCCCCACCCAACGCAAAAACGTCGTCAAAATATGCTCAATCGTTTGTGCTCCGTTTGTGCTGGTTTGTGCTGTAAAAAGTTTCGTTTGTGCTGCTTCGGTTTTTTAGATATTAAAAATAATATTTTTAGGTCATTCTGAGGTCACTCAGCCCCCCCACATGATTAAAATTCACCCAAAATAGTCTTGTTCGTTTGTGCTTCGTTTGTGCTGGATTGTGCCGGTAAAATTTTCGTTTGTGCTGCGTCAGGTTTTAATATAACAGACTTTGAATTATAGACGATGACGTCACCAGCCCCCGCATGCTCCAAATTCAGCCAAAATAGTCTGGTTCGTTTGTGCTCCGTTTGTGCTGGTTTGTGCTGTAAAAAGTTTAGTTTGAGCTGCTTTGGGTTTTTAAATATTAATCATTGAAGGTTAGGTCGATGACGTCACTCAGCCCCCCACATGCTCCAAATTCATCCAAAATAGTCTTGTTCGTTTGTGCTCCGTTTGTGCTGGTTTGTGCTGTAAAACGTTTCGTTTCAGCTGCTTCGGTTTTTTAGATATTAAAATCTTTTTTATGTAGGTCATCTGAGGTCACTCAGCCCCCCACATGATCGAAATTCACCCAAAATAGTCTTGTTCGTTTGTGCTTCGTTTGTGCTGGATTGTGCCGGTTAAAGATTCATTTGTGCTGCGCTCAGGTTTTAAAATATTAGACATTATTGATAACGTCACCAGCCCCCCACATGATCGAAATTCACCCAAAATAGTCTCGCTCATTTGTGCTGGATTGTGCCGGTAAAAGATTCATTTGTGAAAAGATTCATTCATAGCCTACCCATTGCGTGGGTTTTAGATGCTTAATATTTTAGTGGAAATCATCTTTTCATATCTGGATTTCTGAAGGATCATGTAACACTGAAGACTGGAGTAATGATGCTGAACATTCAGCTTTGATCACAGGAATAAATTACACTTCACAATACATTCACAGAAAACAGCACTGAAATAATTGTATTTTGAAATAACTGGATCAAATAAATACAGTCTTGGTGAGCATAAGGGACTATTCAAATATTTTCAAACTTTTGACTGGTATTGTGTGTTGTATGTAGTATAGGCCTAATTCATTTATTAACTATTATTATTAGCCTATGTATGTGGAAACTCATGACAAAGAATTTAGTCAAAATGATTTAACTTTTGAAATTTAATCATATACTATCGAACATCCATTAATAAAAAATGTTGACCTTTAAAAACTTCAAAACTCAGCTTATCAACTTTTTTAATTTGATTTCATGTCTACTATTTTAAAACCCAACGCCAGCACGGTAAAATTGTACCGGCACAATCCATCACAAACGAAGTACAAACGAACAAGACTATTTTGGGTGAATTTGGATGATGTGGGGGGCTGGTGACGTTATCAATAATAATGTAGGCCTAATGTCTAATATTTTAAAACCCGACAGCAGCACAAATTAATCTTTTACCGGCACAATCCAGCACAAACGAAGCACAAACGAACAAGACTATTTTGGGTGAATTTCGATCATGTGGGGGCTGAGTGACCTCAGATGACCTACATAAAAAAGATTTTAATATCTAAAAAACCGAAGCAGCTGAAACGAAACGTTTTACAGCACAAACCAGCACAAACGGAGCACAAACGAACGAGACTATTTTGGATGAATTTGGAGCATGTGGGGGGCTGAGTGACGTCATCGACCTAACCTTCAATGATTAATATTTAAAAACCCAAAGCAGCTCAAACGAAACTTTTTACAACACAAACCAGCACAAACGGAGCACAAACGAACAAGACTATTTTGGCTGAATTTGGAGCATGCGGGGGGGGCTGGTGACGTCATCGTCTATAATTCAAAGTCTGTTATATTAAAACCTGACGCAGTACAAACGAAAATTTTACCGGCACAATCCAGCACAAACGAAGCACAAATGAACAAGACTATTTTGGGTGAATTTTAATCATGTGGGGGGCTGAGTGACCTCAGAATGACCTAAAAATATTATTTTAATGTCTAAAAAAACCGAAGCAGCACAAACGAAACTTTTTACAGCACAAACCAGCACAAACGGAGCACAAACGATTGAGCATATTTTGACGACGTTTTGCGTTGGGTGGGGGGCCAACTTCACGGAGGTAATTTACCTCATGTAGAATATATTTGTTAACCCTTGTCGAATATGCAGTTTTGTCCATCTAGGGGAAACAGAGCAATTGTGTCTCAAAATGTAGCAATTTAATTTCCTAATTTCCTTCAACTGGTTACTTTGACAACGCACGGCCATCCCCACATTAGCTGTTCTTACAATATAGCTAATCTTATTATTATCATGAGTTATTACAAAATACCTTAGAAACACCCTAGAAACACCATGGCAACCAACCAAATTACCTTAGAACACCATAGCAACCACCCAGAACACCCTTGTAACCACCCAAAATAACTTTGAACACCCTAGCACAGTGATCTCAAATTCAATTCCTTGAGGGCCACAGCTCTGCACAGTTTAGCTCCAACCAGCTCCAACTCACATCTGTAAGGAAGTTTCTAGTAATCCTGAAGACCTTGATTAGCTCAATGGATCTGGATCAGGTGCAACCAACCAAAATACCTTAAAATACCCTAGCAACACCATAGCAACCATCCAGAACACCCTAGCAACCACCCAAAATTAATTAGAACACCCTAGCAACACCCTAGCAACCACCCAAAATACATTAGAACAACCTAGCAATACCATAGCAACCTTTAAACTAAAATTTAAACTTTCAACTAATTTAAACTTTCAACTACTTTAAACTTTCAACTAATTTAAACTATCAGACTAATTTAAACTTTAAACTACTTTAAATTTTAAACTAATTTAAACTTTAGACTAATTTAAACTTTAAACTCATTTAAACTTCAAACTATAAATTTCAAACTAATTTAAACTTTAGACTAATTTAAACTTCAAACTACTTTAACAACTTCAAACTACTTTAAACTTTAAAGGGCACCTATTATGCCCCTTTTTACAAGATGTAATATTGGTCTGGGTGTCCCCAGAATGTATTTGTGAAGTTTCAGCTCAAATTACCCCACAGTTAATTTATTATACAAAAATTTAAATTTCAAACTACTTTAAACTTCTTCAAACTTTCTGGTCCAAACTTTCACAAGCCAACTTAAAGTTTGTTCTCGACTAACTTTTTCTAGTTACTATTGACATCCGTGTAATCATTTCTCAACCAACACAGCAGTGCTCTTATATTAGCGGCCCAATGGTAATACATACAATTTGGAAGTGCCGTACCTACCATTGCACGGGGCCTCTGTAATTTATTTTTATTAATCCTGGGCTGCCTTTTATGCCAAATAAAGGATGAAATCTAACTGTTTAATTTGGAAAAAAAGGATTTTGTTAGATAGATATGAAGACATTTAAATAAATATAAAAATTTAGGGAGAATATTCATCTTAATTGTATTGATCCTCCCCTGATAGCAACTGACTCCGGAACGGATCTGCCGTGGAGGTAAGAACAGGGTCCGGAACGGAGTCCAGTTGCACAGCGCAACGGATCCGGAACAGATAAGGATTGCGGATCCAGAGCAGATCCGCGGCAGACCCTATCCGGAACTCATCCGGTATCACTCATAGTCAAAACTAGTAATCTGGCCAAAACTACAAAAATATTTCAAATCTATTGGTGGACCAACATTTGATAGACTGCCCACTAAACAATGATGTCCAAAAGACGTTTTTTCAACGTCTTTGTCACAAAAGTCGAATGTTGAAAAGAGCCAGAATTAAAGTTATGATGTATTTTTTGACGTGTTCTTCTTGTCTGATATAGACTTTCATCGAACCTTCGTACAAGGTTAAAAACTAGTTCAAATGTATCAGCATTCATTTAAAACTCATGTTTATATCAATGTAATTTCCTTACATTGTTTAGATGAGGTTTAGATGTTGGTATGTTTTATTTTAAGTAACCATTGTGGTGATCAGTGTTTGCTTTAATTGGGCTCTTAATCCCAATTCTTCTTACTTTAACTTTTCTTTGGCTGTTGTAACTGTGTATGTAACACCATTGTTGTTGCAGAGAAAGCCAAGAAAAGTAAGATCAGCTGTCATCAGCTCTGTGTTGATGATCATAAAAACACAAAGTGAGCTTTAAATGTTGTGTTTAGACTTTTATCTCTATATGTGCCATATATAACCACCAATCTTGTGGAACTGTAATTTGGACCAATTCCATTAAAATGATCACTTATTGGAAGGTGAATAAAAAAACATGCATACAAAATATTTGCGCAAATATCACGGACATCATGATTTTGCATTTGCTTCTCAACAACGGTGACAACCAAAACAAAAAAGCCTGGGAATCAAGGATGTTTTGTACTTTGAAAGCTACCCATCATGCATTGCAGCATGAAGCTTTTTATTGTCACCGTTCTTGTGATACATACACAAAATCTTGATGTCTGTGTGTGACTATATGTTACATTTTCTAATAACATTGTTTAAACATGCTTTTTTTATTCACCTTCCAATAAGTGATAATTTTATTGGTACTGGTCCAAATAACACAGTTCCACAAGATTGGTGGTTATAAACGGTAGATACAAAGGCAAAAGTCTAATCACAACCTGAACAATCTTACATTTTCTTGGCTTTCTCTGCAACAACAATGATGTTATTCAAACACACAGTTACAACAGCCAAAGAAAAGTTAAAGTAAGAAGAATTGGGACTAAGAGCCCAACTAAAGCAAACACTGATCACCACAATGGTTACTTAAAATGAAACCTCAACATCTAAACCTCATCTAAACAATGTAAAGAAATTACATTGATATAAACATGAGTTTTAAATGAATGCTGATACATTTGAACTAGTTTTTAACCTTGTATGAAGGTTCGATGAAAGTCTATATCAGACGTGCAGAACACGCCAAAAAAGACGTCATAAAAACTTTAATTCTGGCTCTTTTCAACATCCGACTTTTGTGACAAAGACGTTGAAAAGACGTCTTTTGGACATCATGTTGTTTAGTGGGCAGTCTATCTAATGTTGGTCCACCAATAGATTTGAAATATTTTTGTAGTTTTGGCCAGATTACTAGTTTTGAATGAGTGAATAGGATAAGCTCTGGATCCGCAATCCTTATCTGTTCGGATCCGATTTCGGACCCTGATCCGTTCCGGAGTCAGTTTGCTATCAGGGAATCAAGCATTCAACAGCCCTGTAGTATAAATATAAATAATTAGGCTAAGTGAAAATAATAGGTAGGCTAATCCAATCGCTAAAAAGCACATTTCCAAATAAGCACATAGATTCCACTAGGAAAGACTAGATTAAATGCGTTCTTTCCGGATTCATCTTGAATTTATATATTTTTTTTCTGATAGCCGAGTAGGGTTTCTTATTCATTATCTGTCTCTACATCTCCTTTTTTAGGGTCAACTGTAACTGTTTTACCATGTATATTTTTTCTCCCATTCCTTAGCCGAACGACACTTTTTCTTCTCGGGAGCTCCGGATAGATCCATTTTTCTGTTGCATTTTATTTTTTCTCAGTTTACCCGCTCTGACTAGAACCAATAATAACGGCTGCGTATGTTCAGTGTTTTATTATTTAAAAAAATATTGTAGAGTTGTAATTTAAAGGACGATGAAATAAAATGATGCAGAAATTAAAATGCGGGACTGCTTATGACTTGCGGGACGCGGGACAAAGCTTCAAATTTCGGGACACCATTAGTCAACGGGGAATCCATGAAAGCTGACTTCTTTGTTTTAACGTGATGAAACGGTTCATAACGACACACAACAGTGAAGTGCTGATCTGTCACCCCTCTGAAAGGCAAGTTACTTCCCTTGAATTTTAAAAACACTCATTGTGCACCACGCATTGCTTTATTTAACATTATTATTGCTAACTTGTCAGTGTATTTCACCTGTGCGTTTATATGCTTTATAACTGCATTTATTTGTGCAAGTGAGATGAGTAAATAGCATTTTAATCAGAAATATTTCATAAATCATTCTGTCTGTTTTTATAAGCAGCACATACAGTATTTAGCCCACTGTAAAATATACACAATTAGCTATGCCTAGCTATATTAAATTGTTTGTTAACTAACGCTACAGTTAAAAATATAAATTAGCCTACTCACAATTATTACGATTTATTTCCGCCGTCGTTTTTATCTATAAAGATAATTGATGCAAAGAAAGCATGTATGTAACATATGTGTTGATAATATTGACTCGAGCAACTGATGTAGGTAGCCTTTAAGAAGTGTTATATGCGCAGAATTGAGAAAATAGTAGGCCTATTTATGGAGATTTAAACAAGACAAGGCAAACGTGTGAATGTTCAGGCTATTGTATGCAAACAAATAAAATCGAAGTTCTATATTTACAGAAGGCATAATTCTCATTGTGGATGCAGCATGAGACCAAGACAATCTTCTGTTCGTGAACAGTTGTATTTAATTCATTAATCTGACTTTGCATCCATGCATTTAATTGCCATTTGCTCGTGTGATTGTAATATATCCCAGTAGTATTTTAAATGATATAGTTGATTCTATAAACAACTATAAGAGATCATTTTCGCCTTCTCCGGCTCCCTGCACCGGCGTAAAGCGAAACCGGAAGTGTTCGCCTGCACAGTCGCTGATCAGAAATCCAAAATGGCAGCCACGTGCACCTAGCGAATAGGAGACCATGCCATGAACAAACAGTGCCAAACATAAATTTATTGTGTATCTAAAGCAAATACAATCAACATAATCGAACCATGGGATATGGATGGCAGTAGGGCTGCACGATTAATCGCACTGATGTTGTTATGCGCATCTAATCAGTAAAGCCGGTTCCTTGATTAGCAGTAAATCACCCTCACATGCTTTCAGATGGACGATATGAGTGTTAAAGTTAATGATATAATTAAGTGATTAATTTAGTGATGATTGAGCATTATTGAAGACACCTGATGATAACAAGCAGAATCGCTGAAGACAAAACGTAAACTTGTAAGCCACCGTTATGGAGATCAGTGTCTGCTTTAATTGGGGTCTTGACACTTATACTTTAAGTTTAAACTGTGTTTGTCTGCTGTTATTGATTTGTAACAGTTAAATGAACTTGTGTTTGTCTGCTGTAATTTGATTTGTAACAGTTAAATGAACAAACACAACGGTGATCTAATAGTATTGGTTATGTTTTGACATAATCATGCTGTGATCTGAAAAATAAAACTTTTTCACATGATCTGGTTTAACTTCTTAGCAACAGTTTAGTGAGTCTATAGCATATGATAATTGTATTTTTCTTACAGTTCAAAACATAAACAAAATGTGTTCTGATCAAATCACTTCCAAACGCATTTACTTAGAAACACAGACATCAATAATCAGGCTGTGTATCTCTAATCGTGGTGACACAATTAATCCTTGTTGCCACCAATCACAACTCATTAATGCCTCCCATCATGCATTGCGGTATGAATAAATTATGATCTGAATTGTCCATGTAATTTACTTTTCCTAATTGAATATTCTACTCGTCACCATAATTGAGATGCATTGACTGAATCTTGAGGTCTGTGTGTGCCTAAAGAAAGATTTTTTTTGCTTTTAAGAAATACTTTAAATTATATCTTAAATTCTGAACATTTATGCAGAATCACAGATATAGTGTAACTAACAGTGTAAATCTCAACATTTAACTCAACTGTTTAATGTTAAAATATAACCCATACCTTTAGACCACTCTTTTCTTTGTTCATCTGGCAGGTATAACTCAGATACAACAGCCAAACAAATCAAACTTAACAGTGTAAGGGTCCAGAGCCCAGCTAAAGCAAACACTCATCTCCATAACGGCAGGGCCGGTTCTATCCCTTTAGTTGCCCTAGGCGAGATTGATTTTACGCCCCCCCCCCCATTTTTTATTATTATTTTATTTTTGGTACATTTAAGCATAATTTTTTTTCCAACTTATTTGGTGGCCAGTTGTGGTCTGTGCAATATCAAATATTAAAAATTCTAAACCTAAAATTGTGTATTATGTACAGTATGTATGTTATGTATTGTTCTACTATAGTAATGATAATTTTTAAAATAATATATTGCATTTTATTGGTGTCACCCACATTGTCCCACAGCAACATTACAATAGTGTAGATAAGTGTACAATGTTTTATAATAATAATTTACTCTATAGTGTCCAATCCATTTAATTAATTTAACATATTTAATATTGGGTGCATCCAAGTTAGGCCTATTTTAACTTTTTTAACACAATAGGTACTTTCCCTGGTAATTAGTTACTTTTATAATGATTTAATTCAGTTACTAACTCTGTGAGAATTTGTGATAAGTAACTGTAACTAATTTTAAGTAATATGCCCAAAACTGATGATGAGTATTTATTAAATTTAACAAAAATACTCTTATAATCACTCCAAAACTTCAACAAGTTGAAGGATTCTCCCACTGAGCAAAATGATGTCCAAAAGACGTCTTTTCAACGTCTTTGTCACAAAAGTCGGACGTTGAAAAGACGTCCACTGAGGGGCCGGAATGAAAGTTTTTATGACGTCTTTTTTTGACGTGTTCTGCACGTCCAATATAGACGTTCATCGAACCCTTCGTACAAGGTTAAAAACTAGTTCAAATGTGGCCATTGTGGACATGTTTTCAACATAACTTATGGTCTCATTTAGACGATTTAAACTGTTTCTGGACCAAATAAACACTCTCAGGATGCATTAAATTAAAACTCATGTTTATTTACATTGTTTAGATGTGGTTTAGATGGTGATATTTGTTTCATTTTAAATCACCATTGTGGTGATCAGTGTTTGCTTTAGTTGGGCTCTTGGTCCCAATTCTTCTTACTTTAGCTTTTGTAACTGTTTGCATAACAACATTGATAATGCAGAGAAAGCCAAGAAAATAAAAAATCAGCTGTCTTCAGCTCTTTATTGATGGTGACAAAATCAACACAATGCAAGCATTAAACAACATCTAAACCTTTGTTTTTATATCTGAAATTTATAATTATTCATCTTGTGGAACTGTATTATTTGGACCAGTAACTTTATAATGACCACTGCGTACAATATGTTTTAAGAAAGTGAATCACATAGTCACACACAGATATCAAGATTTTGGATATGATTCTCAACGACGGTGACAACCAAAACAAAAAAGCCTGGGAATCAAGGATGTTTTGTACTATGAAAGCTACCCATCATGCATTGCAGTATGAAGCATTTTTTTTATTTATTGTCACCATTTTTGTGAATCATATGCAAAATATTGATGTCTGTGTGTGACTATATGGTACATTTTCTCAAAACATTGTGTAAATTTGCTTTTTGTTCAACTTCCATGCCATTAGCCCAAATAATGCAGTTCCACAACATTAGTGGTTATTAACTCCAGATACAAACACAAAAGTATAAACACAACATTAAATGCCCACTTTATGTTGATTTCATCATCATCAGCAACAACAAGGAGCTGATGGGAGCCAATTTTCTTGGCTTACTCAGTCACAACAATGGTGTTATTCAAACACACAGTTACAACAGCCAAAGAAAAGCTAGAGTACAAATTATTGGGACCAAGAGCCCAACTAAAGCAAACACTGATCACCACAATGGTGACTTAAAATGAAATAATATCACCATCTAAACAATGTTAGGAAATTACATTGACATAAACATGAATTTTAATTTAATGTATCCTGAGAGTGTTTATTTGGTCCAGAATTGTCTAAATGAGACCATAATGTTGAAAATGGCCACATTTGAACTAGTTTTTAACCTTGTACGAAGGATCCATTAACGTCTTTTTCAGACGTCCAGAACACGTCAAAAAAGACGTCATAAAAACTTTCATTCCGGCCCCTCAGTGGACGTCTTTTCAACGTCCGACTTTTGTGACAAAGACGTTGAAAAGACGTCTTTTGGACATCATTTTGCTCAGTGGGCTGTAATAAATTGTTTATACAAATGCTACAAATAACGTTCAAGGATATTTCTATCATCCTACAGCTGCATTGTTTTATCTGTGTAATGTAATGTAACTTGTTGTAGATAAATTACAATTATTACCTGGCTGCTACAACTAAGGGGGTTTCAGAGTCCCAACTGTTGTGCATTTTAATGTTTAATTCATTTTTAAATCAAATTTAAATGTTAAATTCATCAATCTGCTGCAATTCAGTGTGCAAATTGAACAAAGAAAAATTCAAACCTCTATTAGTTACAGTGTCTACATTACACTCCAACATAATAAGCTATATTGTAAAACAAATGCAATGAAATATATAAGAAACTTTCATAATTAGTTTTGTACAAATTTCTATAAGTAAGCTATAGACTTGGAAGCAACTCAACTTCGGCAATTAAGCAAAACAAAACGAATGGGCTGCCGATGTACGAGTTTTATGGGCCGTTAAGACAAAAAAATAAATAAAAGTAGGCTATGAGATGTCTCGGCCCAAAAAGCACGTTGGTCACCGGGAATCTCAAGTAGGCTGCTACGCCGGATTTATTGCGTTTGACACTTTAATGTCTGAGATGAGAAGGCTTACCTTTAAACTGGACTTTCTTTTTATTTTGTTGCTTTCTCTGTGTTCGTCCCTGTGGACCAGAGGGTTTATTTATACCGCTTCATTTCCGATCAACGCGACCGCAGCTGAGCACTTGCCCAACGTAACGCAACCCCCCGGAAAAGATCGACAATAATCATCAATTCAATCTAATAATCAGTAATTAAGTTATTAAACGTGTGGCTGAGGGGCGCCTTAGGATGACAATGTTTAATAAACATTTTTCTTATTTTTCATTCTAACTCTGTGATTTCTCGATTAATGGGGAGTAGCAGAGTAGGTCAAGGGCGACGTCAGAGCGCGCGCCCGCGGCGCCCCAACACATTTGGCGCCTGAGGCAACCGCCTAGTTCGCGCTATAGCAATCGCCGGCCCTGCATAACGGTGACCTGAAATTCCGGGTTTCTCCTTCAGCAATTCTGCTTTAGGTGTCTTCAATAATGCTTAATCATCACTCAATTATTCACTTAATTATCTCATTAACTTTAACGCTCTTGAGAGTGGAACTCGTATACACTCCCAGGTGTGTTAATTTAACACTGAGTTCTTGCTGTGTACGGTGACGGTGATTTACTGCTAATCAAGGAACCGGCTTTACTGGGGCAAGTTTCCAGTTCAAAACGGTGCACAACGTTTTGCTACGGTTTCCTAGTTGAACGTCATGTTTCCAGGAAACGGTGTGCACCGGTGTGCAACGGGGTTTGAGATATGTTTCTCTTGTTTGGTGGGTGTGTCAGAACTGCAATCCAATCAGCAGCAACATGTATATAAAGCATGCGGTATTAAAGTGAACTCGCACAATGTGTTCAAGGAAAATAATTTACAAATGTGTTCAATGCAGATCACTATATGCAACAACTGAGGATATTAGAAGATATGTTTGTCATTTATTGTAAAAATATAGGATATCAACATAATGATGTAGTTTAAACTTTATTATATTTTTTAGCTTCATTGCAAGTCTATGACATTTAGTATAGAAGTAAAAAATGGTAAGTGCTTTTCCTAAAAATGAGAAAGAAAATAGGTTATTAAAACATTATGAGATGCAAATAAAGTTAGTGTGTGAGGCTAAACAGAATGTGTTTTAGTCTGAATTAGGTAATATGTGTGCTTTCAGTTTCCACAAATCCCTTCACTTGATTGGGATGTTCTCTTGTGTTCTGGGCGGCAAGTGCAGTTACTTTAACATCGGGCATAGGCTATTTTGTAATATTAAACACATATTTATACCGACTTCATTAGGCTCCGCAAATTCTTCACAAAGAACACAGAGAATGGCCTTATCGGGCTCCATAGTTGCAACTCTTGCGTCATCAGAACGGGGTGTTCAACGCATCACCGTTTCTGTTTAAAAAACGTTGTGCAACGTTTTGTCCGGGCTGAACGCAGCCCTGATTAGATGCGCATAACAACATCGTGCGATTAATCGTGCAGCCCTACCATAACCTCATCAGGCCCTGTCAGATCCTCCATCTCCACCACAACCGAGGACGATGGCAGAGCCAAAAAGACAGGATGAGCTTTGGACAACTTTAACTCCCCCTCACTTCCAGATGACTCATGGGAAATATAAAGCTTCAAAAGATTAACATGGCAAAGCCTGGCCTTTTTTCTCTGATTTGGAGTTGAAATTAAATAGTTTTGATCAGAAAGCTTCTTTAATACAGAGAATGGTCCAGAAAATTTGGCTTGCCACGGAGAAGTGATTATAGGCAAAAGCGCTAAAACCTGGTCACCTGGGAGAAATTCTCAGTGCTCAGTCTGACGATCATAGCGTTTCTTCATTTTAGTTTGTGCCCTGGCCAAATTCTCCCTGGCCACTTCCTGAGACATATAAAGCCTGTACCTGAACCCATTCACAAAGTCCAGTAGATTACTTGGAGGCTGAGCCTCCGTCCAAGTGTCCTGCAACAGAGCCAAAGGACCCCGCACCTTATGGCCAAAAATCAGATCATTAGGGCTAAACCCTGTACTTTCTTGAATTACCTCTCTAGCAGCCTACAACATCCACGGTAAAGCCTCCTCCCAATCACCCTGCATCTGAACACACAATGAGCGCAACATAGACTTAAGTGTTTGGTGAAAGCGCTCCAACACACCCTGGCTTTGAGCATGATAGGCAGATGAAAAATTATGAACTATGTTCAACTGTTCCAACACTTGAGCAAATAATTTTGAACAAAAAATTGGACCCTTGATCTGACTGAATGATCCGTGGAACTCCAAAAATAGAAATAAATTGGGACAATGCACGAACCACAGACTCGGCTGTTATACTACGCAATGGGTAGGCGGCAGGGTACCTAGTACTTTGACACATCACTGTCAACAAATACCTGGAACCTGATTTTGATGGTGGTAGTGGACCAACACAGTCAATAAGAAGATGTTCAAATGGCTGACTGATAGCTGGTATTGGACAGAGTGGAACGGGCCTCAAAACCTGGTTGGGCTTACTTGTCAATTGAAAAGTGTGACATGACTTGATGTACGCAGAGACATCCTTTTTCAGCCGAGGCCAAAAAAAATACAGCAGAACTCGGTCATATGTCTTCCTGACACCCATATGTCCAGACTGGTCATGGGAAATCTGCAACACAGTGTTCCTATACTTTAAAGGAACAACCACTTGGTAAATCGGATTACCCACAAAACCCTCAAACTGAGGCGTCCATTTCCTCATCAAGACTAGATTATTGTGTAAAAAATAGCAATGAGAACGATTTCTGACCTCTGCAGGAAAACAAACCCCATCCATACAAGGCTTCAAAGTGCTGTCAGCTTCCTGCTCATGCAATAGCTCATCATGAGAAACAGACCAGGGAGCAACAGGTAAGAGTAAGCGAGGACCAGAGGCCACAACTTCAGATTGATCACCGTCCAAACGCTTTGACCGAGTTACTGCGCAGGCACTGAACACATCAGGAAAGTGTACCTCACTCTCATCAGGCTTACTGCACACCAGAGGAGTCACCGTCACCCTGGCAGGCGGAGATACATCAGCCCATACTTTATCACCGGCGATGTCATTACCCAGGATCATAGCAACGCCATCCACAGGTAACGCTGGACGCACGCCAACAGACACCTCGCCCTGGAAGAGATTACAGTGCAGCATAATTTTGTGCTGTGGTACATTCAAAACATTTAACCCCATTCCAACAACAGGAATGCTTGAGCCCACAAAGGTGTCATTCGAAAATGGCAAAGTTGCAGCTACAATAAATGAGTCAAACGCCCCAGTATCACGTAAAATTTTTATGCGCACCTGCTCTTTACTTCCTTTTAAAGACACAAAACCTTCCGTAATAAAAGGCAAATAAGATTTCAACTCCGGATTGCCTTCAGTGACTCCACCTACCTCCTGGTCAGCAACAGACACTGCACACATAGCTGGATTAGCTTTACAAAAGGCTTGCTTTGGACGAGATTTAAGAGCATAACAATCATTTTTCCAGTGACCTCGCTTATGACAGTAATTACTGATTTTTTCTGAATCCCCTGAAACACTAGCACTCCTATCCTCAAACTGCCTACTTGCCCTTGCTTCATGAGGACCAGCGCCACCTCTTGAAGAATGAATAAAAAAATAATCGTCAGCCAGCGCAGCAGCTTCACCAATCGGACTTAACTCCACGCTCACTAATATACGTAGCGATACACTCCGACACAGAGTCTTTAAACTGCTCCAAAATAACTAACTCACGGAGGTTTTCAAAGGAGTCAACCCCAGCCGCTGAGCACCAACAGTCAAAATGCATAGTGAAATCACGCATAAACTCTAGATGTGACTTATCTCCACGTCTCCAACCTCGAAAGCGCAGTCGGTACGCCTCCGGCACAAGTTCATACGTTTTTAAAACAGCATTTTTTACCACAGAGTATTTAACACAATCAGTACTGCTTAACGCTGAAAATGCCTGCTGTGCTTTTCCGGTTAATACACACTGTAACATTAACATACGCGTGGAATCAGACCAACGTCGAACCTCTGCCAGACGTTCAAATAAGGAAAAAAATGTCTCTGGGTCCTCCTCATTAAACCTGGGAACAAATCTCAGATCACCCAGGTCATCCTGTTTAATGTTTACCTGTGTATCACCCTCCAGCTTACCATCTCTGATCAGTGCCAGTCTTAGTCTCTCCACATCTAACTTTTCCCGCTCCAAATCCTGCCTCATTGTTTCCATCGCCTGCTCTTTCTCGTGTTCAGCTTTAATACGCAACAAAAGCAACTCTTTCTGCTGCTCAAACCATAAACCCACCGGGTTAGCTCCTCCCAACGGAGAAGTGTCACCTTTACCGGTCAACAAGACCCCCTTTTCCAACAATTTCGCTGTCAAATTACCTTTAACATAATCCTTTGTCTTTCGGCATCCCCTATATCAACCTTATAGTACTCCGCAATTCTAATTAATTGTTTCTTAGTACAAATATCTAATCCTCGTTCCTGTGGCAATTCAATAAAATCCTCCACCACTTCATCCATGGCTAACAAATCCACTAGAGACAAAGCTTAAATGACAAATCTATCAGCACAACCCAAGGATGGCGTTTCCCCGCTAACTACCTATCACAGAAGCTAACTTACTGACCCTAGTCTTCGTGAGGCGTAGCGGTGGGTTTTTATGCATTTATAACCCGATGGCCAGACAAAGGTGACCAGCAAGCTGGCAACCCCGCTGAAACCACGGAAATGCTCCCGAGCCGATGTAGGGAAAAGGAAAATGGGAAGCTCTACCTGCCGTACCTCCACTCTAAAACAACAATAATGCAGCGAACCCCCTGTTGGGAAATGCAGCTATGCCTACAAGGAAAAACGCCAGCCCAAAACTTAAGTGTGCTTTAATAAACTGTCACTTACCTTCATGCATCTCCAGAAAAAAACAGCGACTACTGCCGAAAACACACGCCCAAACACGTCCGCTCGAGATACGCCAGCAAACAAACTAGGGCTGCGTCCGAAACCGCATACTTCCATACTATATAGTATGCGAAAACAGTAACGCGAGCCGAGTAGTATGTCCGAAATCATAGAATTCGAAAAACAGTAGGCGAGAAATACCAGGATGGCCAACTACTTCCGGCGAGATTCTGAAGTGCGCATACGATGGACACTTTACTATCCCATGATGCCACGGAGAGGAGTTGTCGTTATATTTGAAAATGGCGAAGGCGGAGACGCGGGAGTTTTCAAGTGTAAGTACTATATAAAACACTTTTTATTTATTTGTGGTTAAATTGTGTTTGTGTAACATCAAATAAGTAAATATATAGCTGCGAGCAGCGATTGCGGGCCCAAGCCGGTGGCACCGCAACCCAGTTTAGGTAAGTTTAGGTACCTAAAGGCACCGGGATGAGCGGTACCGGCCGGCTTTGGCCCTCCATCGCTGCTCGCAGCTATATTTATATATATATATATATATATATATATATATATATATATATATATATATATATATATATATATATATTAGTGCTGTCAAACGATTAAAATATTTAATCGCGATTAATCACATTAATGTCATAGTTAACTCGCTTATTAATCGCACATTTTTATCTATTCTTAATGTCTTTTGATTTCTTTTTGTTACATTTTTTTCTCATTTTAATGCTCTTATCAACATGGAAAAGTGGATTGGCTTGTTTAGTGCAAATGTTTTTTTTTAATTATTATTATTGAAAATAACATTGGAATAGTGTTCAGTTTCACTCTAACTTATATAGCCTAAATAATCTCTCACACAATGTAACACTGCCCATCAATAAAAGGGTGAAAGAAATACTGACGAGGTCCTGATATTGACAAGGGGGTGGAGAATTTGCATCATCTGTGTGTGTGTGTGTGTGTGTTTGCTTGGCCATCATCAAGTGGTGTTTCAGGCTGGACGTGCTGCGATGATGATAGCTTAGTTCACAACGACAAAACACACAGATCGCTTTGGTCTTGTCAATGGGACAATTTGGCAACTTTTTAAAAGTAAACTTTACATTCAGAATCTCATTGGCATCCATTTCGGCGTCTCGCGCTCGTCATCCACTCAAAACGTAACGTTACTATTTGGCCGGCTCGCAAGCTGAAACGAGTGTGTGCGGCACAAAACAGCCTCGCGCTGCGCTCTGAAACCCATTCATTTCAATGGCTTGCGCCGCGCGAGGACGTTTCGTTGCTTCTTCGACCAAAGCGCAAGCGGATCTAGCTAGACCGTAAACAAAACAACAGGCACGCCGCACACACTCGTTTCAGCCTGCGAGCCGGCTTTGAGTGGATAACGAGCGCGAGACGCTGAAATGGATCAGGACGCGAGACGCTGAAATGGATCAGGACGCATGCCGCGTCCTGTTGCAAAAGTATGTGAAAAAACTACAAAGTTTGCTAGGACAAAAAGACCGTTAATCGCGCGATAAAAAAATTAACGCCGTTAAAATGGGTTTGCGTTAACGCCGTTAATAACGCGTTTAACTGACAGCCCTAATATATATATATATATATATATATAAAGCCGGTGGCACCGCCACCTTGGTCCCTTTAGGGTTATTCTGCACGACGTGCAAAAGCGTAACCCCTGCTTTGGAATACATACTAGCATTGGTATGTAATGAATAAGGACTAGCATCTAATGAATAAGTACTAGTATCTAATAAATAAGGACTAGTGTCTAATGAATAAGTACTAGTATCTTTAAAAAGGTACTAGTACCTAAAGAATAAACACTAGTATCTAAAGAAAAGGCACTAGTATCTAAAGAATAAACACTAGTAGCTAATGAATAAGTACTAGTACTTAATGGAATAGATACTAGTATCTAAAAAATAAGTACTAGTAGCATGAAAATAGAGACAAGTAGGTTAAAATGATTAAATGGTAAAACGGCTTGCCATACTCTATCTGTCGTTTCGACTAGTCACAATTACGTTACAGATATCTTAAATGATAATACAAACTATCCAAAATGTAATTACGACTAGAAAGACGTTGTTGATATCTACAATGTTAATTACGAATAGTCAAACTTAGCTTTTAAATGTTAAAAAGGCTTGCCATACAGAAGTGTAGGCTCAGAGAGACACTCAACATTTTCAAACCAAAATATCTGACTTTCTGTGGGTCCTAGCTCATGAGTGTAAATTAGAAAGTTGTCCGGCTTGAGGAGAATATATGAATATATGAAACGATGAGATCAACATGTGTACTGAGTTTCATATTATTACATGCAAGCGTGTTTGATTTATGGACCAAGTTTTGGACCCCGTTCCAGGGGCGCTGTCTAGCCCCCTTGCCACACCCGGGTACCATCTTGAGCCCGGCTCTGATGGCTGTGGGATCTGACCTGTGTGCAAAGTTTCAAGAGTTTTCAAACCCGTTAAGGGCCCCAAAAGCCGCTAAGAGACTCAAAATCATCAAAAAAAGGAATGTTAAAGTTTGATGCGTTGCTATGGCAACATTATCTTAGATATTGAATAATGCTTTCACAGCTCTTCATCTGGCGTGTGTTTACATTATACAAATGAAGTTTGAAGCAAATCAGGTAAAAGTAAGAGTGCGATTTCAAAGCATTTTGAAAGTGAAATACTTTCTGCTGCCAGTTGGTGGCGCTATATATTTGACTCACAATAGTCACATCCATGTGATCGGCCTCTTACAACGAACACACTGCTGAAGTTTCATCAAGATCAGTTAATGTATGCAGAAGTTTTAACACACTTCCTTTTTGATTTATTTACTTACTTTTGATTTATGGACCAAGTTAATTTAATTAGTACACTAATTATATAAAACTATTGTCAATGCACTACAATTA
>JAQIUQ010007108.1:0-150000 GCA_030378365.1 Hybognathus amarus
CGATGCTGGAGAGAAATCATACACCATCCATGAAAAAGCGAATCTCCACTTTAAAGCGTGTGTATGCTGTGCATCCTATCTGGTGACCTGCCCGATAATAAGACTCACAGGCAGTTTTGTAAAGCGGAAAGAGAGGAAAAGGAAAAGCAGAATGTCTGGCTCTCATAATCAGAGTCTTGGGCTAAAGCGAATCAAAGTGTTTTAATGAGATGGATTAACTAATCAAATGAAAGCTCTAGTGAAGTGGTGCCCTTCACAATTAAATACCAGCGGAGGGCATCGCTGATAGAATCGCTCTCTTCAAACACGCGCACGAATTAATCCTTCAGGTTGGCATCTGTGTGCCTCTGCCAGCGCTCAGACTGGCACCAACCTTTCAGGGTGTCAGAGTAATAGAGGACTGAGACCACATGTATTACAGTGGTGTTAACACGGGGAAAGGTTGACTTGGACACACAGGCAAAGTGAGTGTACTTAAAACACTTAAATGCTGTAACGCATACTGTCCTCAGATCTGTTTTACACATTTAATCCCTGCCATTCCTGATCAGCTGATTCTGAATGACGAATTGGTCTAAGCGCAGTAACATGATCTTGGAGGTGCATCTGTAAGTGTGCGGATGAGAACAGATCGCCCACAGAGAGACAAGATGGAAATGACAAACAGCGGGAAAAGATAATAACACACACTCGAACCTATTCCTGTACGAGTCCTCCAACCGCTGAAAGAAGAAAATAAATCACTGTCAAGAATCCAGCCAGTTTAATAGAGGTCTGAATCAATGCTCTCTTGGTAATTGAGAGCTTTTTTTTGATGCCTAATCTGACATCAGCGCAGAGAGCAGCGATTTTGTGCTTATTTAAAATTAATAATTCAACAATATATGTGTGTTGGAAATAAGAAGTAAAGTGTTTAATCTCAGACACTGATCCAGAATCCTATGATAAATGTATTAATTTTTTTTAAAGTAAAACACAGTAAAACCAGTAATATAGTGAAATACGTTTAACATTTTAAAGTAATGTTTTATATGAATATAAAATGTAATGTATTCCTGTGATCAAAGCTGTCTTTTCAGCATCATTACTCCAGTCTTCAGTGTCACATGATCCTTCAGAAATCATTATAATATGATTTATGCTCAAGAAGCATTTCTGGTTATTAGCAATGTTGAAAACAGTTGTGCTGCTTCATATATTTATTTAAAATAGAAAAGTTTTGTAAAATTACAAATGTATTTACAGTCACTTTTGATTAAAGTTTTGTAATGTTGACCACAGACAGAATATATAGCATAAATCTCCTTCTTCTGCCGAGTGCTCCCATTAGGGCTCACCACAGCAGAACGCATCTCAAGGTTCTATGGGCGCAACCCAGCACTAGTGAAAATAAAGGTGGAAATATCTACAGATATATTGTTCTTTCAGTCTAGATCATGTGTGTGTGAGTGTTTACCCGTCTGATCCGGTCTGGAGGGTGAGTTGTCTGATGATATGGAGGTCACAGACGCGACGGACAGTGGCCTCTGAGACGATGGCATGGTGAGCGACCGAACCATTGAAGGCGCCTGCGACTGCCCGTCGCTCGTCTGACATGGGAGGCTGAAACACACAGTTCGGATACATGAGCACGAGAACATCAGCATCTCAACAGTTTCTTAAAGAAGCCATATTTTACATCTGTAGCATTTCCAAAGCCAATACTTGCACCAAAAAAGTCAATTTTTTTCCCTTTCTGACACATTAAATGTAAATGACCTCTGTTGGCACTGATAACATATATGGTATAATTTATGTTACGTCAACATAAACATTATTTGGACCACTCCCAATGTTTGTGTGCGTTTTAGGATGTCGCATTAAAACTGAGAACTGTCAACGATTAATCGCGATTAATCAAATCCAAAATAAAAGTTTGCATTTATATATGTGGGTGCATTGTGTATAATTATTTTGTATATATATATATATATATATATATATATATATATATATATATATATATATATATATATATATATATATATATATATATATAAAATAATCCACACACATGCATGTATATTTAAGAAAAAATAATATTTATATATAAAATATTTATATTTATATATAATAGAAATTATATATAAATCTATGTACAGTATAAACATAAAAATATTTCTTAAATATATATAAGCATGTGTGTGTATTAATATATATATATAAAAAAATTATACACAATGCACCGACATATATTATGTAAACACAAACTTTTATTTTGGATGCGATTAATCGTTTGACAGCCCTAATAAAAACATAAGCCCTAAAATGAGGAGGATAATTTTTTTTTATCCAACAAAAACAGAGAGGGGATGATCGAATAACTGGACTAACCAGCGGACCAATCACAATATCTGTCATCAGGACGGTTGAGTATAATAAGCTCTATTTGTGTTTCCAAACACCAGGCACCTGAACACAACACTACATGACTGTGTTTATTTGAGTTCATTTATGCAGTCGGAAAAAGAGCAACGGTCTTCCCTAATTGGATAAAAACTTCAATTATTATTACAGAATACAGATATTTGATGCCAATTTCCCAGGAAGTGCCAATTTTCTCTTGAGTACGAGTTTGTATGAAAACACGGACACATTTCGAATCTGCGACACATGGGCCAAACTCAGTGTGTTTGCTCATCCCCAGACCTCTACATTTATGTGTGAATATGAACAACTCATACCTTCCCTTATCTTCCTCCTCTCGGTCACGTCGCCTGCCTGCCCTTGAAACGGATATGTAGCGCACGTCACGTTCTCAAACTTTCACACACTGTATAGGAGGCATTTCTGCCTGCTAATTCTAGCACTTTCCCAGCGCGCAGTGTACTCAGTATCTGCCAGCTGACTGGAACTATTTCTCTCTCTCTTTCTGACCTGCTTCTTTCCATACTCTCTTTGTCCCCGTCTGCTCTTTCCCTTCTATGGACTCCCCGCATTCTCTTTTCAGACTGGAGGAAAGTAGCGATTGAGTGTGTTCAGAAATGTCTTTGTCACAGTTAGAAGCACACACACATTCACTCTCAAAATACAGCTGTGGAAACTTTCCAATCTCTCGCTCTCACTTTTCCTGCATTCATCTAAGATGGCATTAAATACTGTAAAAATGCCACAGCCAAGTTCCTGAAGGCGGAAGAGTATGCATGTAAAAGTTTATATGTAATATTTGCCAGTTGAATGTTAATGAGCATATGGTTATGCATTAAATAGCATGAAGAGCATGCTCTAGTCAAGTACATCAAACATTATTTCTGAAGTGTGATCATATCATGGAAAACAGAATATTTAATGCATCACTCAATCAACAATAGCATTAAAACAATTAAAAAAACTATAGTTTTGCTACACAGCTGATTTTCTATAGCATCAGGATGTGAATCTAAATAACACTCTGTGAAAGGAAGAAGGTAAGATGTTTAAATATGCATATGGGTCATTATACAAATTGCAATGGCATTTCAATCTGATGTGTTTTTTAAGAGACTCATCAATCATACATTAAAACTACTATGCTATATTAAGTAATTTATCTTATTTATAATAATAACAGTTTTTTTTAAAGTAAAGTAAATGTACCATCGCTCTTTTGTCAGTACTGTTAGACCTACTTAAAGTTAACGACTCACAATAACCGATGAACTAACATGATTACGTTGGAGGAAGGTATTACAAAAATGTAAATTTTGATGATAAACCATCTTAAATGTGATTAACAACATAAGGATTAAATCACTGGAATTACTTATATATATATATATATATAAATTAGGGCTGTGCAAAAGTTAATTGCGATTAATCGCATCCAAAATAAAAGTCTGTGCTTACATAATATATTTGTGTGTGCTGGATATAATTATTTTGTATATATAAATACCTATGCATGCATGTATATATTTTTCAAGAATTATTTGCGCTTAAATTCTGTATATATATATATATATATATATATATATATATATATATATATATATATATAAAATACATAATCTATATTAAATAAATATAAATATTTTATATATGAATAACACATTTTCTTATATATCTACATGCATGTGTGTGTATTTATATATACAAAATAATTATATACAGCACACACAAATATATTATGTAAACACAGACTTTTATTTTGGATGCGATTAATCGCAATAATTTTTGCACAGCCCTAATATAAATATGTAAGCATGTACAATTGCACGTGGACATTTTCTTACTTCAAATAACCATTTAAAAGTTGTCCCGTTTTCCTAAAACAAACGTTCCTCTCCAAAAAGGCATATGGCATATTAATAATAATAATACTTAATGACTTAATTTTAACAAAAATGGTTAAATACTTAGTTTAAATGTACTAGTTTTTACATGCATATATTTTAATACTGTAGAAATATGAAGTACATTATCCTTTTTACAGCTTTTTTAAATTAGCACGACAGCCTTATTAAAGCAACTCACAGCATTTAACACTGTCATTGCACAATGACCCATAATCATCTAATAGCTGCCATGACTTTATTCAATAGAAAATGTATATAGTGCTTGTCACAATGCATTTAATTATAAAGCAGCTTATCATTATAAAGCAGCATATTTCAATAATGCCTTATAATCCTCAGTGAGCAAGTCAAAACGGGGTCATAAAGAAAGTAAGGAAGAAACCACGAGTGGAAACCAAGTCCCAACACCAACTGGACGACCAATGCAGACAAACATGCATACATGCAAACATGCAACACATAAATATGAAGTTGAATTAATTCATTGATTACTGAATGTGATTGTATTGTGAGTAAGAGTCCATCCTGTGGTAATGTGATGCATGCATGCGAGCTGTGATGAGGAAGATCCATGTTTAGATGATTATTGGAGAATGCATGAATGATGAGCGATGACTACATGATGGATGATGATTATGGCTGAATGAATGATGAAGGCATGATGCATTATGGTTTGGAAAGCGAGTGTCTGTTTGGACTCACTAGTGTTCTGACGCCGTACTGTTTCTCCACCTTCTCTTTGAGCTGTTTGAAACAGGCCTCCAAACGCTCGTGAAACGGTCGTCAGCGCCTCCGCCACCTTCTCGCCGTAGATACGAACTCCTTCAGCCAGGTTCGGGATCTGAATGAGATGCACACACACACAGACGTTAAGCCACAATGTTAAAGGGCTCCTATTATGCTTTTTTACAATTTCATTAGGGCTGTCAAACGATTAATCGCGATTAATCGCATTCAAAATAAAAGTTTGTGTTTACATAATCTATGTGGGTACACTATGTATAATTATTTTGTGTGTATATATATATATATATATATATATATATATATATATATAAATAAATCCACACACATGCATGTATATTTAAGAATATATATATATATATATATATATATATATATATATAAAATATATTTATATTTATATATATATTATAAATGATATATTAATCTATATACGGTATATACATGAAAATATTTCTGAAATATATACAAGCATGTGTGTGTATTTATTTATACAAAATAATTATACAAAGTGCACCCACATATATTATGTAAACACAAACTTTTATTTTGGATGCGATTTATTGCGATTAATCGCCTGACAGAAGGTCTGTAGTTTCAAAGTCACTCCACAAAGGAAGTTATTCTCTATATCAGTGTCTACTGAACTCCACTGAAACTCTAGTTTCTTCCCGAACGAACATGTCACAATATTCCTCATTTAAATAATTAACATGCAGATTAAAGGGCGGGGCCTGGTTGAGTTCAGTTAGCAGTGGAAACTCACGATTATGATAAGGGGTGGGACATTTTCCAAACACGCTCAAAGCGATTGACCAATCACAACACACTGATCCAGTCGACCAATCAGAGCAAAGTGTGCTTTTCAGAAGGAGGGGCTTCATTGAGACAGGAACTGAAACAGAGCGTTACTGACAGACCAGAAAGAGAGGAGCTGCAACAATGGAGAATATGGGAAAAAACAATGTTTTTTTTACATTCAGAGCATGAAAACCTGTTCTACGTAGAGTTCTCAAAATGCATAATACGTCCCCTTTATGACAAAAGTCAACCTTACTAATCAACTAATTTTTTATTATGCCTGACCCACGCCTACTACCCATGATGCAGTGAGACAGACTGATGGACTGATTTACTGAAACCTCTCAGTTGCCTGTGAATCAAGCGCAGTGATTCACCTCAGCCTGAAATATCACTTTGAGGTTCAATTTTCTGTCTTCTACATAAAACCTCTTGGTCTGACAGACACATAAAACAAGAAAACAGCCACTAAAATACCAACGCTGGGTTTATTTGCAAGCCATAGTGGAAGACATATCATATTACACAGGATTTAAAACAAACCTTTGTGCACGAACATTTCATCACACAAAGCACTGCGAGTCTCCTGCTAGTCTGAATGTACAGAGAGAGGTAAAATACACCCCAAACACACTGACACACACACACACACACACACGCACACACACACACACACACACACTGAACTGCTCGGCTAATTGCAAGGAGAAGTGTTGCTGTCTGCAGACATCTAGGAGAGCATGAAGTCAGAGTAAATCAGAGAGCTATAAAGATGAGATATGATGAGGTTCAATGAGGTCCAACTGATGCAATGCAGTGCAATGGAAAAGAGCACTTTCTCTGACATGTTCATCAACCATGAAAGTAGAAGACATCAAGCTTCTTCTTCAGAACTTTTGACATCTCAAAATAAAAGGATAATCATTTTTGCTTTACCTTTGAAAGTACATAACCATACTCTGCAGCTGGTAAGGTGTTTACATTGCAAAAAAAGGGATTTATACCTCGAATTCAGTTAGTTTTTGATCAAAACAAGAAAAAAAAACATTTATTTTTCTGACCAGATTCTGGCAGATATTTGTTAATGTTTTATGCAAAAACTTGAACTATAATCTTATAGCATTTTGTATCTTAAAGGTTCATTCCACCTCTGGAAAGATGAATGTGTATCTAAAATGGGTCATTTATGTAGATGAAATGTGAAATTATTTTTGAATTTGGAGCTTTCTAGACTGAGAAAAGCCAGAAAATGCATTTTTGGCTTGTGTTGATGAAAGACAACAACTCCCAGAATGCACTTGCTTCGCTGCCCTAGGAGGCCACGCCTACTCTAGTAAAACATTGGTGTTTCCATTAACTAGATTAGTTCCGCCACTAGGAAACGTTTGACGGCCTGACATTTAACTAACATGACCATAACAGCCGTGAAAAAAACAACAATTGCAAATGAAGACAGTTTATGCTAATTAATTCTATGGCGCCCTGATTAGATTCACAATATGAAACAACCTCTTCAAATTTACTGCGCAATTATATGGATGTAAAATTCATATAGAGACGCACCGTTTACTCAGAGACAAAGTGCATTGAGCCTCCTGCAGTCCAACAGTCATGACATTACAGGAGAGAGACAGAGGATTCCCACTTTAATAAGGGTTGTTAGCGCCACAGGGAATTTCTGAAGGAGACAGAGATATAGACAGATAGAGCGAGAGAGACAGAGCAGCGCTCGTGTCTCCAGGGAAACCCAGACCTTTATAAAATGATCACAGTGACTGAATTCTGGGTAGGAGGCATAGCAACAAAACTGCTTTAAAAGGAGGATGCCAAATCACACAAACATGCACCTCATCATCTAACTTTGACTAAAATAAAACAGATCAGCACATGCACACACAACGAATAATTCAACACTCAAAGGCAGAGGACATCAAAAACATTTGTCTATAAGACATTCTAGAACAAGGTGCTGAAGTAAATGAGTAAAATATATAGTTTTTAGGAATCCCAAAGACCTTGCAGATCTTAAAGCAGTGGCGTAGGAGCCATTATACGTGACTATTTCAAAATCTACGTTTCCCCCCACTATTTCCCAATGTAAGATTTTGTTTTGCATTGCCTGCCAATTTTGGAGTCTCCCAATTAATCCATTCTGCAACTTTTGAAGTCATAATTCAATTTTTGAAAACGTCCGTATTCGTGCATGCGCATCTAGGTGACACGGATAAATGTACGCATCAATGTTCCTGGGAAATCCGTAGTTGCACGGGAGGCGCAAAAGGTCCAGAAATGTACAAAAAGTGCCCTGGCCTTGAATGACAAGCTAAGGAAAATAAGACTAAACCAAAATTAAATAACCAAGACTTGGTTAGTATTTTTCTCAGGAGATGTTTTAAGCATTTTACTTCAGACACCGGATTATCAGCAAACTGCCAAGAGAACTGCTGGCTGGCTAACATTACTCAAAATAAACTAGCAATCTATACAGTCAGCATATTTGTGTTTGATCTGTGTGAAAAACTTGAAATATAATTCCTAGACCTACTTTTAGCTATCAAGCAACCTTTCCACAAGAGATAGATTGATTTTATTTTTTAGTATTTTATAGTTAATGGAAATCAAATCAACCATTTATTTGAGTCAATCAGTACATGACTAATTAACAGTAATGTAAATGCTAAATGCCCTAATACATGTTGATACTACAACAATGCAAAGTATATGCTCTTAACCTTGCAGTTTTTCACATATCATGTAAGACTCAATTTCTCCATTTCTTTGCACAAAACTCTCCAGAAAGTGTCATTTAATGGCTTATTTAAAAAAAAAATCCCCCAAAAATCTAAAAAATCTCATTTTACAACACCCCAGTTAAACTGTTGAGTTTTACAATTTTTTTAATAAATTAAGCCGATCTCCAAGTATTGAGGGTACCTCTTTTAGCATACATCATTGAAGTGGACAAGACCATTAGCATAAAAAAAAGACCAGAGAGTTTAGATATTTTTCCTATTTGAAAGGATACTCCAGCGTTTATTCATATTAAACTATGTTATTCCCTTAACTAAGACGAGTTGATGCATACCTCTGTCATCTCAGTGCATGCTGCTGGTGAATGTCAGCAAATCAGGAGGGCATCAACCACCATCACATGACTCTTCTCACGCCTAATGTTTTGCCAACCTTTAAAGTCGGCATGAAATCAAATTTGACAAATCTTCTTTTTATAAGTAAAATTTTAGTGTTTATTATAAATTCATTACTTCATTATTTTTATAAAATTTCATGTACCCTTATAATCTTTAATCATATACATTACCCTTCCCTCCCCAATCGAAACGTCCTCTCTTTTATTTTGGTCACGTGCAATGGCGAAAGGGTGCACCCGCGTCTTATTGTACGTTCACACGAGGACGTGAATAGCACGTCAAATTCGCGTCTAGTGATATGCATGAACACTTTGAATCCATTCGCGCGTCAAGAGCGATATTGACGTGTGCAAAAAAAACAAAAGTTTGAAGCGAAATTTCACGCACGTCAGAATCAAAATCAGTTGGCGGCCATCTTTTTTTATATTGATAAAGCATTCATCGAGAGAGTCACCGCTCTGTATTTGCTCTGGAGTAGGAGAACAGTGGCGTGGGATCAGCGGTTGCCGTATTTGTGTCCATCGGACCCTTTGTAGGCGAACCGTTTGGCGAGTTTCACCATGCTATTCGCGTCCGGTGTAAGCGCACCATAAGAATCGAGCATTCAAATCTGCCTCCATTTTGGTAACGATCCAATCAATTACCGAAAGGACTCAATCAAATTTCAGAAGCCGTTTTACTCGGATATACACTCACTGGCCACTTTATTAGGTACCCCATGCTAGTAACGGGTTGGACCCCCTTTTGCCTTCAGAACTGCCTCAATTCTTCGTGGCATAGATTCAACAAGGTGCTGAAAGCATTCCTCAGGGAGTTTGGTCCATACTGACATGATGGCATCACACAGTTTTGTCACAGATCACACAGATTTGCACATGCGCATCCATGATGCGAATCTCCCGTTCCACCACATCCCAAAGATGCTCTATTGGATTGAGATCTGGTGACTGTGGAGGCCATTTGAGTACAGCGAACTCATTGTCATGTTCAAGAAACCAGTCTGAGATGATTCCAGCTTTATGACATGGCGCATTATCCTGCTGAAAGTAGCCATCAGAAGTTGGGTACATTGTGGTCATAAAGGGATGGACATGGTCAGCAACAATACTCAGGTAGGCTGTGGCGTTGCAACGATGCTGAATTGGTACCAAGGGGCCCAAAGAGTGCCAAGAAAATATTCCCACACCATGACACCACCACCACCAGCCTGAACCGTTGATACAAGGCAGGATGGATCCATGCTTTCATGTTGTAGACGCCAAATTCTGACCCTACCATCCGAATGTCGCAGCAGAAATCGAGACTCATCAGACCAGGCAACGTTTTTCCAATCTTCTATTGTCCAATTTCGATGAGCTTGTGCAAATTGTAGCCTCAGTTTCCTGTTCTTAGCTGAAAGGAGTGGCACCCGGTGTGGTCTTCTGCTGCTGTAGCCCATCTGCCTCAAAGTTCGACGTACTGTGCGTTCAGAGATGCTCTTCTGCCCACCTTGGTTGTAACGGGTGGTTATTTTGAGTCACTGTTGCCCTTCTATCGAGCTCGAACCAGTCTGGCCATTCTCCTCTGACCTCTGGCATCAACAAGGCATTTCCGCCCACAGAACTGCCGCTCACTGGATGTTTTTTCTTTTCGGACCATTCTCTGTAAACCCTAGAGATGGTTGTGCGTGAAAATCCCAGTAGATTAGCAGTTTCTGAAATACTCAGACCAGCCCTTCTGGCACCAACAATCATGCCACGTTCAAAGTCACTCAAATCACCTTTCTTCCCCATACTGATGCTCGAGTTTGAACTGCAGGAGATTGTCTTGACCATGTCTACATGCCTAAATGCGACTGAGTTGCCGCCATGTGATTGGCTGCTTAGAAATTAAGTGTTAACGAGCAGTTGGACAGGTGTACCTAATAAAGTGGCCGGTGAGTGTATATGTTACAACAAGGAAAAAATGACTTAACTTCTATTTCACGTTAACTTTAAGGATGGCACGGAAAGCAAAGCTTGTTTTATCATTTAAACTGCATCCATTGCAAATCGCACAGTTTTTACTTCCTTTCGGCCTATGCTTTACTGGGTCAGTACGTCTACCTTAGGTTGTTTCGCCAAGAGTCTAGTGTTTGCAGATATCGGATATGGGTTACTTTTAAAAGTAGACGTAAACTGGACGATTTGAAAGAATTCAACAAATCGGAATTGGGCATCAAGCCCTGCAGTGTATATTTGGCCTAAGTAAGTGGGACGTGATTGTTTTTCCAGTATTTATGACAATGGAGAAATGAGTGCTTTCATTTTTCACAATCCTTCAACACAGCGCTGGACTCCCACAGTGAATAGCCTGTCATTAACACTCTAAACTCACCAGGTCCTCGTGTTACCTTACCAGCTGAAGTCCCCGCACCTGCTACAGTAAAGGGATTTTACTCAGTGCAAAGGACACAAGCTACATGCCATGAATGGAGAAGAACAAACAACAGCACCTGACATCTGTGAATAACAGCTCTGCTGTGTTTCACATTCACACAGATTAGCAGAGCCGCCAATAAAAGAGAGCAGGGCAGTCGGCCCAAACGTGCAGGCAAGCTTCATCAAAAGCTCAAATCTGCCGGCGGATTGTCCTGCCTTTTCACCGCTGTTTACATGACTTCTGTGCCAGCCAGTTTGACAGAGCATCGATAGCACGGTTAAAAATGTACACAAGGCCCATTTTACCTTCAGGACAGACTGTATTGATTGCCATATGTTGTTGCTTTCGGTCCCTCATGTGCTGTCAAACACAAACTCTACAGTTAAATCATTTGTTTTTTAATTAATCTCTGCTGCATAAACTACACTCTTAGAAAAAAGGGTTCATTGGGGTTCTACATATGAAGCATAGGGTTCTCTTCACTCACTAAAAAAGGTTCAATAATGACAAGAAAGAAACACTTTTGGCACAAAAGTTCTTTAAAGGCTATAATTCATTCATATATTACATTATTCTGCAACGTTTTGTAGTTGTAATTAAATTATTGTTTATTAAACTGTTAAATCATGCTGATTTTGGAGGATAAAAACTGAAATGTCACTCTATGTGTGACACTTTTTAACCCCCATATCTTGAATTTTGTGATCATTCATGCATTGCATTTCAGGGTTTCCAAATGATCGTAGCGCTTTAGAACCTTTTAAGGTTCTATATAGAACCTTTTCTTCTAAGAGTGTCTACATCATTAATGTTCATCATCTGTATAAATGAGCTGAAGACTGTCATATGTTTAACAATTCGAACGTTATACTGTAAAGACAGCATCAACGCATGTCTGAGAAAACGTAGGATTTTCTTAGAAGCTTTTCTGAACGGTTTCATGCCGTCTCAACAATTGACTTGTGCAACTCGGCTTGACGCCCTCTTTCTGGAGGTACACGGCACACACACACACAGATCTGCGTCTTTAAAACACATCTCAGGTGAGACAAAGGAAGAGAGACATATTTCATTCTCTGACAGGATGACAGCTGCTGTAACTCATCAGATGCAAATGTCCTGACCTGACATGAATAAGCGTTATTATTGTCAAAAACAACAAGACTGATACATTCAACAAATGGCATCAAACAACCATTTTCATGTAAGAAATACATTTGGGTTGCTTTACAAAATGGTCCATTTATGTCTCTCTTTAATGTGTAAATTACTTAGTACTGTGTCATTGCAAGAAAAATGCCTTATTTTATTTTTAAATGCATTTTTCTCCAACTTCTGTTGCTTCATTAACAAATATATCTATTTTTTTGTTTTAAAAAATATAGAAAAATAAAAGCTTGTGGTCTATGATGTCTTTATTTTCTGTAAGTGGCATTTTTAAATACTATACTGAAAAAAAACTGTGGTAAATGACAAAGGGAAAATCTATTACAAATCACTACATAAATTAACATGGACCTAAATTACCTTATATGAATACTGTAAATAGCTTTTGTTCACTGTTAGTTTATTATAGTTAATGTAATGGTAGCCCTCAAACCGTATTTACTTTATAGCACTTAATCTTGTAATTGTGGACAAATGTGGGCACAGAGGACTCCTAATCCTAAACTTTATTTATTATAAATGTTTTATCACTGTCTTCGATAAAGTTTTGTCTATCCATTTATGGTGTTTTATTTTTTATTTTGGGGGTATTTTTGAATTTATTTACTTCAAAAAGTACCATATTTTCCATGTAAATTATGCTTATTTGTATGTTTTATTTTTTTTTAAATACATTCAAATATCATTCCAATAAGTTCTTAGAGCTAAAACCTAAAGATGAAGTTACTTTGCTGTCACCTGGTGTCTTATTTTGGCTTATTTTTTAATGCTCTAAATTACAGTTTTTCCCATTCATTTCTATGGGTGCCCATTTTTGACCCAAATACAAGATTAAGGAGGGGTTTTTTTTCACCCGGATTGAATTCCCTTTGGATCCGGATTAGAGTTCAGACTTTGAGAAGGGCTGATGTAAATTATTGCCTAATATTTATTTATTTAGCTTGAGATGTCAAACACATTGCACTTGGTCTCTTCCTATATGTCAAACAACTAATCAAAAGCATCAAAAGCTGTCATCTCCTGCAAGATCAGACCATGTTATTGAATCTCTACACACATTATCGACATACAGGAAGCAACAGAATCAAGTTTGTCCAGCAAACACACACACGCAGTGTTGAAAGAATAGACGAGAGAGTTTGACAGGTTTGTTTCCTATCCCATGTGCCTCCTGGTACAAACTATCTGTAGAGTTTATCTATCTGTAGAGTATCTGTTATGCACAGAAAAGCTCTTTAGATGTGTCATCAATGGCTCTAGCTGAAAACACATCCACAAACCAGCCTCTGTGTCAGTTACTTTTCTGTCCACGTCCCTACAGCAAACAAGCCTTCAATAACCATTATCCAACAGAAGCGGTTTATGTACTGAGAGTAACTATATATGACACGCGCCTGGATCAGACAAACAGCCTGAACGCTGGGACAGCTGGTCAGACTGATGACTATTCAACACACACAGGACAGTGAAACTAGTGAAAGTCAAACAGAAGACACAAGACTGATCTCTGGTCAATACTAGTCCCACACGACTTGACCAATGCATTTCCAGCCCTCTAAAATGAGTACAGTAGAGGCCAAAATATCAAACGCATTCTAGGGCGTCATATAGTGACGCTTTTGACATTTAGTCTAAATCTAACGCACATGGGTGTCAATATAACATGCACAGAGCTTTGTTTGGTTATGGGTAGGTTTAGTTCTGGGGTAGTGTTAGGGTTAAACCACTAGGAGGCGCCTTCTGGCGCCGATATATATATGTACGAGTCTCATATTGGCGTTAAAGGGTGCCATGTGCGTTGGATGTATATGAAATGACAAAAGCATCAGTATATGACGTGTGAAGAGGAAAATATTATGCGAACGAAGCTCCTGCGCCCTCAGATCACTTGGACGTGGCTGTGATTACAAGACGTAAAAATGATATAAATACTGTTCGTTCTCTCATACAAACCACTCGTTTCGTGTCTTAGGCCATCAATGTGTACGTACATTTACGAGTCATTAAATCATGTTTAATCTGGACTTCTCTGTGCATGCTCTTTGAGGTGGTGACCATAGACCTGCATTATATGACTGACAGACAAGAACGGTTTGACCTAAAAATATCAAAATTGAAAATACTGCGAAACAAAGACACCTACATCTTTGATGCCCTTAAGGTAAGACAAAACATACCAAAAATAGTGACTTGGGTAGTGACTTGGCTGTTTTTGAAGCAGTTAAACTTATAGTCTTTGCGATTAATAGAGACTCAGCTCCCTAACACTTTTGAGAGACACTATAAGTCTACACACAAGAGCGTTTAAAGGACAAAAACCTGACAAATATCTTGAAATAAAACATCTGAACATTGTCTTGAGGCATGGTTTTAGTAGTATAATCAGATTAATTGACTCCGGGTCATTTAATTATTAGAAAAATAATGCACACATCAATTATTCTTTAAGCATGTCAGATCTTGTTTCGGAGAGATAAAAATAATCGGAATGCATTCTCCATTAAACAGGTCAGCATTACGATCATCTTCAGTAGATCTCTATCTCACACACACACAATCTCATGGGCAAGGCGGCAGGAGGATTTGACGTGTTGCCCTGTAACCATTACCACTGTTTTAACAGAGTGAAGAGAGATAAAAGACTTTAGATGTGATGATAAAGTCAGTTTGCTGCTTCAACCCAACATGTGGAAGTACGTCAGTATATCCCCGGAGACTTTCCTTTAAATAAAAACTCTCGCTGGATATTTATACTGCATGACAGATGCTTTAAGATCTTCTGAAAGAACTGTGATCTCACATTGTGCATGCTGGTTATGAAAACTTGTGAAAAAAGTTATGCTTATGAAAAAAAAAATATATATAAATATATATATACAGCATTCTTTGAAAAAGATAGCTTGAATTGTTCAAAGAAAATACATCAAATATACCAAATGGTAACAGGATGCTACAACTGAACTTTAAATCAGACATGTTATTAAAATAATAAAACGCAATACTCTCATATTTCACGTCACAAGAAAGCTGTAGGAGAACTTAATGGTCAAAAAAAGCATAAAATATTTGTTTTATATTATAATCACCAGCAAAATCATGGCAAACACCTTAAGATGTGCCCATTTTATATCATTACCTGCCAGGCAATCAAATCCTTCAGCCTTTCAATCTTCTCCTGGTCAATTTGATGTTCCTGGATGTATTTCTCGGTGAAAAAGGCCTATAGAGGAAAAAACAATAACTATAAGTATGAATAAATAAATAACCCACAAAATTTCAGTTCTGTTTACAATGAAGACATTTATAATGTTATAAAAGATTTCTATTTCAAATAAACACAGTTATTTTAGAATCCTGATAAAAAATATATTATGGTTTCCAAAAAAATAAATATAATAAAAATATAAAATATAAATATATATATATATATGCATATATGTATATATGTATATATATGTATATATATATATATATATATATGTATGTATATATATATGTATATATATATATATATATATATATATATATATATATATATATATATATATATATACGAAGCATCACAACTGCTTTTTAACATTGATAATAATCAGAAATGTTTCTTGAGCAGCAAATCATCATATTATGACGATTTCTGAAGGATCATGTGACACTGAAGACTGTAGTAATCTGGAGTTTGATCACAGGAATAAATTACAGTTTAAAATATATTACAATATAAAACACTTATTTTAAACAGTAAATAATATTTCACAATATTGCTGAAAATTTGAATGGCAGTGTATAATATGAAATGGTTAAAATAGTTTCCACAATCAAGCTGATTCGCTGCGTCTAATCTTTGTGCCGTCACACAATTTGGCAATAATTACCAGAATAATCTCATACCTTCTCATAATTAGCAAAGCCGCCCATGACAGCTGGGTCCACGATGCCGTTGAGGAGCATGAGAGGGGGTTGATGGGAAGGCTGGGGTCGTTAAGGTGGCGCTGGACCATGTTGCTGATTTTCTCATTGGTCAGTTGCATGGTCTCCAGAGCGTTTTCAAGGGGACTGATTTCCTCCTGCAGACAGAAACAAAAAAATATCATTTTCAGAGAATATGTAACAACAAAAGATGATTTACCAAAAAACTACTTTGATTAAAAATGACACTAAACACGCAGAACGAATTTGCACAAATGCCAAGCAGAAAACATTCACTAGGCAAAGCAGCAAACGATGACTCTTACTGTATAACACATTATTGTTACGCAACAACTAAAGTTGAAATCCAACAAACAAACTCTACTAATGAGCGCTGAAACAACACGAGCAGGTTTTCAAGTCAAATTATGAGTCATATTCCACACTGAACTGTTTACCGATGCACTAATGAATGGGTTAACACGTTCTCTTTGGCAATAAAGGAATTTCTGGCTTCAGATCCGTCACCCATAATGCATCTGTGACGGGATTCAAAATCAATCTGCGAGAGACAGATGCCCTGATGTGTCTATCTCAGGGAAACTCGTGTGCCAGGGAGGCGTAATGAGAACGAAAGCACACCAGAAAAAAGTGTGTGTGAGACAGTGAGAGGAAAGAGCTAAAAGAGACGGTGCAAATTTGAGACGCATAAACACCAGGGCATCCAATTGGGTATCACATGATGCCAGAGCCGCTCTCCTCGCCAGGCGCTATACTGCAAAACATTAGCATGGAGCGAGTCAGCACACGTAATCATGATTCCCCCAGCGCTGCACAAATTGAGGACGACCTCATCAGAAATAGCATGATGGAAAGAGAAAGAGAGACAGGTCACGTCTTGCGTAATGGGAGTGTGAGACGCGTAGACTTTATCAGATTTGTTGACTGATGACGTCCAGATTCATAAATCTCAAGAACTTTCATATCTCGAAGATGGCGAAGAGTAAGATAGGTAAGGTCTACTTAAAATATATTGTACAGGTATACGACGACACAACAGTAATAGACGTTCTTCGGGTGGAAAAGATGAAGGCGAAGAAACTTACTATGGGCAGCGCTAGTAAATTGCTTGGAAGGAGACCCACCGTCAAATGTAAAAATTAGTGCTGCCAAACGATTAAAATATTTAATCGCGATTAATCGCATTAATGTCATAGTTAACTCGCGATTAAGCGCACATTTTATATCATTCTAAATGTCTCTTGACTTCTTTCCCTCACATTATTTCTCTCATTTTAATTGCAAAATGTAATACTCCATTGGAATAAATGGGTTTCATAGCGCAGCAGCCACATGTTGCAAAAGCATGTGAAAGAAAACTACAAAGTTTGCCAGGCCAAAAACCGATTTCATTGACAATATACAAAAAATTTACGCTGTTAAAATGGGTTTGAGTTAACGCAGTTAATAACGCATTTAACTGAACAGCCCTAGTAAAAATGATGCTAAAAATATAATGCACTTTTTTAATCATAATAACAACTGTTTTTAATTATATAAGTAAAAAATATAACATTTCGGTAAGTTCCTTTTACCGTAAAATTTTCTTTTCCTACTTTTGATGACACAACGTTCACCCACTATAACCTCCTCACCCACAAGAAATCGATACTACCCCTACACCTTTTGCTGTAAATCTGGCATTCGCAACCCTCAAACACAAGACGTTTTACACTTTGATCAACAACAACGTGTTTATCTATGTAACTGTTACAGTAGCCGGCTGGATCTCTCAGTTAGTCAGTAGAAGCCGCTCGTGTTCTGCCACCCGGAAGTGTCTCGGTGCCTACACTCTTAGAAGAAATGGTTCTGTTCAGGAACCAGAAATGATTCCATCTCCGCTTCATATACAGTGCTGTGAATAAGTGTTGGCACCCATGCTAAAGTTGCCTAAAAAGAGGAATAAAAAATCATCTTTTGGATATTGATCTTAATGCCTTAATTAGAAAAATGAGGAAAACTCCAACCTTTAAGGACACAAATTTTCTTTGTGAATGAATAATGTATCATAAATAAATAAATGTTTTTCCTTAAAATACAGGGTGCATAAGTCAGTGCCCCCCTATGTTAAATTCCCATAGAGTCAGGCAGATTTTTATTTTTAAAAGCCAGTTATTTCATGGATCCAGGATAATATGCATCCTGATAAAGTTCCCTTGGCCTTTGGAATTAAAATATCCCCACATCATCACACACCATTCACCACACCTAGAGATTGGCATGGGGTACTTTCCATAAGATCATCTTTCAATGCAAATCAAACCAGCTATTAGGCTAACTGAAGTAAAACCATGCCAATCTCTAGGCATGGTGAATGGTGTGTGATGATGTGGGTCTATTTAATTCCAAAGGCCAAGGGAACTTTATCAGGATGCATAGATCTCATGGGAACTCTATGGGAATTTAACATGGAGGTTAATTTACCTACTCTGACTAGGGGGGCACTGACTTATGCACCTGTATTTTAAGGAAAAACATTTATTTATTTATGATACATTATTTCATTCACAAAGAAAATGTGTGTCCTTAAAGGTTGGAGTTTTCCTCATTTTTCTAATTAAGGCATTAAGATCAATTTCCAAAGATGATTTTTTATTCCTCTTTTTAGGCAACTTTAGCATGGGTGCCAACACTTATTCACAGCACTGTATGGAACTCCAAAATGGTTCTATATAGAACCATTTTTTTTGGTAAAAGGTTCTATTGGCCAAGTATGGAACCCCAGGGTTCTATATAGAACCCAGAGGAACCCTTTTTTTAAGAGTGTATAGAACCTTTTAGGGGTTCCAAATACGTAGCGTTGATAGAATCTTTTAAGGTTCTATGTAGAACCTTCTCTTCTAAAGTGTATTGTTTACACACATTCTGAAATGCCGTATATGTTATACAAGAGCACAGTGAGAGTGAGACAGGTCAAATCTACTGTATCAGAGTTCATTCAAGGTGAAGTGAGAATGTCACCCTTTCTTTCAAACCATCAAAAACCAAGAAGCGGTGATATTATGACACATGGATGCTAAACCTGGCGTACTCACCGGTGTGGCCAGACACGAACTTCAAACCAGCGCAGGATGCCAGGCAGCTTATAGGCAGTTACGTAAGTCGTTCTTTCAATCCACATGTTCTTTTGGAAGAAGAAAAAAACAAAAACATTAAGTGAACATTTAACAAAATGAAAGCTTTTAGCAAAAGGCCACATTTCAGATAAAAGTGGATTCCTGCACTCTTACAGATGCTGTTTTTTCCTTCAATTTACTGGATTTTAATGGATGTTTACCAATAGCAGATGTAAGTGGGGTGGGGGTGGGACAGACTTTATGTTTTACTATAATGGCGCAGTGTTCTCAGGTTTGATATCTCGCTGTAATGTCTCAGCGTGAGCTTTCCTGTATCCATCTTAAAAAGATTTTTTTGAAAACTAGCCACTAGAATAACAGTTCTTCTAAATGAGGACCGAGAGCACTTTACAAATGCATTGAGTGAAATAACAAAAGGAGAATAGGCATAGAAAAGCAAAAAGAAACTCACTGAAAACTCATTGTCGGGATCTTTCTCTCCTTTCCGGACTGGCCGCGAATACTGGAACTTTTGGACCTCGTTCACGGTGTAAAAGCTAAAAGGTAAAACCAGAACAAAGATCGATAAATCATTTTTTAGAGCATCTGGTGCTTTTGAGAGGGATTTCAAGAGGCTCTTGACAACGATAAAAAACTAAAATCAACAACTGTGCACTATCAAGGAGGTTGTTGAAGAGAAGAAAGTCATGTTTTGGTCTTGAATGACGAGTGTTTTTGAATTCATATTTTACCCGAGTAAATCTTTCTAGTTTACTTCAATGACCCATCATTCACAAAGGTCTACACATCTCCCATCTGTGTGGACTAAATACTTTGAGCTAATTTGACTATATAGCATCCAAAAAATCTGCTATGAAAATGCAATTTAAAAGTCCTCTGATTCTGTTAGGAGCTGTTTAGTTCATCTTTTGTAAAGTGCGCGTTAAAGTGGTTGAGGTTCTCTGCATTAAAGGGATAGTTCACTTTGAAATTCATTTTTGGTATGTTTTAGCTTACCTCAAAGGCATCCAAGTTGTAGGTACCTTTGATGCAGGTCTACTGGTCACCACCTCAAAGAGCATGCACAGAGAAGTCAAAATTAAACATGATTTAATGACTCATAAATGTAAGTACACATTGATGGCCTAAGACACTAAGTTGAGCGGTTTGTGTGAGAAAACGAACAGTATTTATATTGTTTTTATCTCTGTAAGCACAAAGCGCCCACGCCGTCAGATCACTTGAACGTGGCTGTGATTACAAGAGGTAAAAACGATATAAATACTGTTCGTTTTCTCACACAAACCGCTCATTTTGTGTCTTAGGCCATCAATGTGTACTTACATTTATGGGTCATTTAATTATGTTTAATTTGGACTCTCTGTGCATGCTCTTTGAGGTGGTGACCATAGACCTCCATTATATGACTGACAGACAAGAACGGTTTGACCTAAAAATATCAAAATTGAAAAATACTGTGAAAACAAAGACACCTACATCTTTGATGACCTTGAGGTAAGCTAAAACATACCAAAAAACTATTTCAAAGTGAACTATCCCTTTAACAGACTGACTGTAATATGAATAAACAGCATTATAGAGCTGGCTGTGAAAGAGCATAGCTTTGATTGGACAAACTTATTGAACAAATACGCCTGCCAGTGAATGAAAAGCTATTTTGAGTTTGAACAAGACACTGAGTGAGAGATGAAGGAGCGTAAATGACTGATGACTATACACAATTAACATGACATCAGATGTGAGTAGAGCCTGTTGGAAATGCATTGCTTTTGTGCACATTGATCAAAACGGATAAGTAAGTTTTCCCAGTAGTGGAAGTGAAACTCATAATTAATTTATCTTGGCTATTACCGTTGTCTGAAAGAATGAAGCTCAGCAGTTGACAAAACAGAGAAAAGGAAAATAGCTCTGCCTTGTCATCCGTGTAGAAATGCTTAAAAACACTATTTTTCAGTCTCTGGTAGATTTCCTGACATTTTAATTATATTATAAGTGTAATATGACTAATTTCAGTGATGCATCTGTTTAATAGAACAGCCTACTTGCTATTTCTGATTTCTGAACTGCTTAACAATATTAAAAGTCACTTACTGTTCACCATTAACCGAAAAGAGTCAATGAACGAATCAATGAATGCATCAATAAAGTAATAGTTCACAACCAAGAATGAAAAATGTTTTTTGGGAACATAAAAATTGATCTCAGAATTGTGATTGTTTTTTTTACCAATATAAGGGTAGCCAAATGGTAACCAAAATGGCAATTAAAAATAAAAAAGTAGACCATTTGTCCTTCCCAGTTCACATCACACACACTGAAATACAGCAGATTGTCCAAGTCTGGAATATTTGCATCTGAGACATGTGCAGCGCACTTTAAATTAGCATGGTGACAGCTGACATGCCTAGAGTCCTGCCTCTGGACTAGGCTATGAACAGATTTAAATTGGATTTAAAAGGACACAGATAACCATATTTACAAATGTATTAGCCGTAGGGTCAGAGATTCAAGCCCGGGGCATGAGAGCAGACACATGTCTGGAAGAGGAGAAACAGACAAATACACGTCAACTGTACACGGGAGATCAGGTCAACTCTCAGTCACTGAAGTCACCGCCCTTAAGCTCCTCTAAATGCTCACACTCCAGTAAGCTCATAGAAATCACTCCCTGTCATGTGATCTTTGGCTCTGATGCATATTTACTCTGAATTGTGGGTAAATAGTGAGTTATAATTACTTTTCATGCTCAGTGGCGGCTCTGATTGGCTGCGGTAAGCTGCCTCCGACGCTTTATCGAGATCAGAGATAACGCCACTGTTTACCCCGTGGCACTGATTCAGCCTGAAACAGAATTGTGCTTTCTCTGCAGGTGTGTGTGTGTGTGAGAGATTTATTAAAGCACAGAGGAGTGTTGTAAGGTCAAACACGGTTTGCTCACTGCACATTTCCATTTCTAATCAGCTGGGTGAGTCGCTCTGAAACACACAAACCCCAGACATCTGGCCGCTGGTTCACTGACCCGTCTCACACACAGAGACACGCACGCACACACACATGCACGCACGACCACATACAGACGAACACTTAAACCTGAATATGCAGACAGACATTTAGAACAATGTTACAGTTAATACATGATCAATCGATTCGATAAAGTAGATGATAGATAGATGAGATAGATAGATAGATAGATAGATAGATAGATAGATATACATTGATATAATATACAGACAAGACAGACAGACAGACAGACAGACAGACAGACAGACAGACAGATAGAAGACAGACAGACATACAGACAGACAGACAGACAGACAGACAGACAGACAGACAGACAGACAGACAGACAGACAGATATATATAATATAGATAATAGATATAGATAGATAGATAGATAGATATATATAACAGACAGACAGACAGACAGACAGACAGACAGACAGGCAGGCAGATCATAGATGATAGATAGATAGATAGACAGACAGACAGACAGACAGACAGACAGACAGACAGACAGACAGAGAGACAGAGAGATAGATAGATAGAATGATAAGACAGACAGACAAAACAATATAGACAATATAGATGGACAGATTAATCTGAATATGCAGACAGACAGATAAACTGAATAGACAGACAGATAGACAGTGTCTCACCTCACAATCTGCTCTGATACGGGTTTGTTCTGGAACTTGGGTGGCAGTTCAAGGATGGGTTTCACTGTGAAACACTGAATATCTGTTGAAATCAAACTAAGAAACAGTTTGGAGATTTGAAGAACAAACGAAGGCATGTTTTGACAGTGTGTAGAGAGAGATGGTCAAGACTCAAGGATACACTGTCCTGAGGAGCTCCTGATGTCGTCGCTGGGAGGGGCGGTGGTCTTCATCTTCTCAGCGTTGGGGAACTGAGTCAGCAGTCTCGCCACAAAGTCCTCCCACCGCTCATACTCCTTCCCCCAGTAGATGAACATCTTATTCTGAAAAACACAACACATGAGTATCTTGAGATGAAACACTCCTTTCCTGAATTTGATTTTGACGACCCCGATTTCATTTTTCCGTTCTCGCCGAACTAATCTATGAATATTATTAGCATGATATGAATTTCAAAGCATCGCATTTTCTAAAAAAGTACAATTTAATTAACACATCAGATACACCGAAATACAACAAAAATGGAATACACTGTCGGCCATAGATGAGCACTAACACACTGAGATATGATTTACAACAGCAGTGTTTACATAGAAAAACACTCAAAGACATCTGGAGTGTGTAACTCCAGTCAGAAGACTTTAACATCTGTTATGATAGCATATGAAACGAGAAATGAATTGTACTGATGCGTCAACGCAAACTGAAGATATTTAACAGACACACATCTACATTAGTGGTTCTGCTCATTTTATTCATTGCAATTTAAATGCAAATAAAAAATTCATGAATCCATATATTCGAAGCATAGCTCAGATAGTTAAAATAGGCTTCAAGAGGAGAAAAGTGCTTCTCATTCTTCACTTCCAATCAGACTGTATTGTGTTTTAATCTGTGTCTGAAAGGAAATTAAAGATATGTTAATGTACAAGTTAAGTGCAAAAAAGTCTAATTTAGCCAATTAATTGTATTTGCACTTATAGTCAACATTCATAAACATTAATTTATTTTAATACAGTATGCTTAATCTCAAGGCTGTGTATTTGACTACTTTTGGTTGCATATTGTGATGTCTGATGGAAAACAAACTAAGAGCCACTGGTGTAGGACATTCAGTCACTCAGCCATTAAATACAGAAGATTTGATTAAACACACTGTGAAATGAGACTAAACATTGCAATTCATTCAATCAGAGAAGCTCGTTCTGTATTTAGATAAGAGGTTTAAATCTCAAAATAGCTAAAGCGACTGTAATTCAGAGGCGTTTGGCAGTCTGGAACGTTTCAATATCTACACAGTCCCTTAAAGACAGCGCCAATCATCTGCTCCCATATACAACACTTTTAATATGTTTCCACTCTGCAGCTGTCTGCATGAACAGTGACACACAAACACTGTGTGCACACAAACACCTACACACATGACAGGGAGATAGGAGTGTGAGGAATGCTCAAGATTACCAACATGTATTGACTTGAAGTGTTTATTGAACAATGCATGCTCATATTTAAAGGAGAGAGTTCACTAAAAAAAAAAAAAACTTTTGCTAATAATTCACTTTCCCCATGTCCATCTAATATGTCCATGTCTTTCTTTCATCAGTTGCAAGAAATTAAGGTTTTTGATGAAAACATTCCAGGATTTTTCTCATATAATGGACTTACAATGGGAACTCGTGTTCAAGGTCTAAAAGACACTTTCAGTGCAGCTTCAAAGGGCTTTAAACGATTTCAGATGATGAATAAGGGCTCTATCAAGCGAAAACATTGTTCATTTCAAAAATCAAACAGCAAAGTCTAAGTTTATAAGTCAAATGCTCGCTTGCGTCTTTGTCGACGTCGTTGACTCTCCTGTTCGAGCTCGTCATTCAAAATGAACAAATCTTTTTCTGAGTCAATCTGTTCATTTAGTTTGTTGAATGAACCAAATGACTTCAAAAAGATTCGTTCATTTCTCGATAAACGAGTTCAAACAGGAGAGTCACGAACGCGCGTCACAGAACAGAGCAAGGCGAGCATTTGAGCTTATAAAACTTAAACTTTGTTATTATTTTTTAATGAGTGATCGTTTCGCTGATAAGACCCTTATTCATCGTCTGGAATCGTTTAAAACCCTTTGAACAGTTTGCACTAAAGCTTCATTTGGACCTTAACCGTTTGGTCTCCATTGAAGTCCATTATATGGAGAAAAATCCTGGAACTTTTTCATCAAAAACCTTAATTTCTTTTCGACAGAAGAAAGAAAGACATGGACATCTTGGAATGACATGGGGTGAGTAAATTATCAGTAACGTTGTTTTTTAAAGTGCACGACTCCTTTAATATTTTACAAGAGTACAATGCAGTGCTAGTATCATATCTGAAAACAGCCTGAGAGAACACGCACACACACACACACATACACGTGTGCACGTCTGGTTTACTATTTGTGGAGACTCTACATAGACATAATTTTTTTTATACTGTGCAAACTGCATATTCTCTACTCTCACACTAACAATGTAAACTTTCACTGTAAATAAATAAAAAAGCAACTCATTCTGTATGATTTATAAGCTTGTTCCCTCATGGGGTCCCTACAGTGACACTAGTCCCCATGAGTCTGTGTGCATTCAGGTTGAAGTCTCCACCGGGATTGAACATGAACACACACACACCACGCTCCCTCCCTGCATGAACATATTTCAGCTGCTCAATTAGTGAAATGTGAACCGGGAGTGAAATATGCCCAGGGCCGTTTTCAAATCTGCTTTGAGCGATAAGGTGACAAATAGCAGCCGCGCGCTCTCGACGGGTGTTTTCACACTGCCTGTGATTCCAAGCACGGCAGAATAAACCGGCAGCGCTCGCACGACTCCGCACGCATACAAAAGTGCCACTTTAAGGAGGGAGAGGAGATTGCAAGATGTTTTCTATTTCACAAGGCAAAGCCTCTCTCGCGGAGCAGCATGTCAACACTAGCGGGAGGCGACTGGCCTTTAGATGGCCGATTTATTTTGTGTTTCCAGGATGTCTGGTGGGAGACGCGTGACTGCAGGCGGCTGGAAGAGCATTAAAAGAATTACAAATATATCTGAGGCGATTCGGTGTCACGACCACAGGCTTAAACAGGAGCATGATCTATGAGAGGTGAACGATTCGGATTTCATCGTGAATGACTGGAAATATTTACATATATAAGAAAAATCACAAATATAAACCACACATTCCACACAATATTATTTTTACGTTTTTTCACAGTCTGATCTTTTCTAGCATTTGCTTTTCCCCACCATTGTTCTGATTTACTTCTGACACGTTACAAGGATAGGGAGATTTTTTGTGCAACTTTTTATCTCGCAATTGAAAGTTTACATCTGGCAAATGTGACTTTTTCTCAAAAATGTGAATTTATCTGAAAATTCTTAGAGAAAAAGTAAAGTTGCAATTGTGAAAAATATCTGTGAGATAAAATATATATACTATATATTTTTTTTATTCAGCGGTGTAAACAAGCGTCCATTGATTTGAACAGCAATAAGGAACTGAAATACATTGGGTAAAAAAATAAAAATAAAGTAAATAAATAAATAATTGAATAATATATTTTAAACACACACACATACTATATATATATATATATACTTGTATATATATTCTGTATATAAACAGGTTAAGATCAATATGTGAGGGCTTGCAATAAAGTTGGTCCCAAACTTTCATTCTTTCTGTCTGAATGGATCAATTTGTCATTTGTTGCCAATTAGACTAAAATGCACTAACAAACAACATATGGAAAACCATTAAAACACCTCGCAAGCTTCCATAGATTTGAGCAGCAATAAGGAACTGAAATACATTTGGCAAAAAAATAAAAAAAATAAAAAAATAAATATTTGAAAAATATATTTTTAAATAGTACTCATAAAATAATAACAATAATAATATATAAATATATATATATATATATATATATATATATATATATATATATATATATATATATATATTGATATTATTATTTTTTATTTTTTTATGAATTATCATAGTTTTAAAATGTCCCAATACCTTAATATTCACATTTTATATTTTAAGATCTTTAAGTCTAGAATTCTGGTACAGATATAAAACAAAATGTACCTCTAACCTTTTGATGTACAAATTAACCTTTGTACATCACAAAGAAAAAACAAATGTATTAGTTTTGAATAAATCAACCTCTGCAAAAGACGAGGCTGTATTTGATGCCGGTGTAAGGTTTCTGCAGCTGGTGGATGGGTTTGGAGAGGCCACACAAAGACACCAGTAATTGATTTCCATGCTTTTGGAAACATATCAGACAAATTCACAATGCAATGCATTTACACCTAGAAACTGGGCATCTCCATGGAGACGGTGATATATGAAAAGATTCAGGATTATAAGAGAAACTCTCACCCGCAGAAACGAGGGAAGCCCAGCCCATAATAACCCACAGCGAAGTAGTCTGGCTTTGGTCTGATCACCTTCACAATGCTCTCATAAAACTGAGCCTGCTTCCTCTAGAGAGACAAAAATCGCATCATCACTTCTGAACACATCATTTACAAACAAATGAGTGAAATTAAATTCTATATATGCACACAGTGTAATAGGAATTTGTGCTCAAATTCATTATAAAATGGTAAATAATAATAATTTAGAAATAAAAACAGGTTGAGATCAATATGTGAGGCCTTGCAATAAAAGTTAGTCCCAAACTTTCGTTCTTTCTTTCTGTCTGAATGGATCAATTTGTCATTTGTTGCCAATTAGACAAAAATGCACTAACAAACAAAATGCGGAAAACCATTAAAACACCCTCGTCCATTTATATTAGGCCAATTTACCTACTTAGGGTGAACCTCGAACAGTCTGAAGGGCTCATTAATTGTTTGTTTCATTGAAAAACATTGACAGCAAAAGTTTGTACGTACCAGTAAAGTGCTCAGCTGCTCAAAGTCAAACATCTCGTTCTCGGTACTGTTCCGGCTAACTCCTTCCCCAGGATAATGGCCTCCTCCCACATCTGAACACAAAGCACCAAAACACATCAAACTTCATGATCACGTCAAACACAGTGACATAATAGCCTTCTAACCATCTGTGAACAATATGCTTTGAACATAAAAGTGCTTTTTGAGATGGAAACGGATGCCAATATTATCCAGCTGCACCATGCTGATCGTGTAAAATATTTAAAGTCCCACTGTAGCGAATAATTTTATCAATTAAAGGGCAACAAGTTAGTTGAAGGGGTGTGCATGAGACTGACATGATACCTTCATAACCATGACATGACATATGAAATAGGGTTTATGCATGTTTATGACAACTGTCACAAGTGTATTTCGCTCAATAATGACATTTTGAATGCAAATATGACATTGTTTGACATAAACCATAACATCATATATCAGTTCAAAGACTCTGACAGGTTATGATGTATTGGTTTATGTCAAGGTGTCATTACAAAGACATCTCAAACAATGTCATATTTGCATTAAAAATGTCATAACAGAGTTAATGACACTTCAAACATGCATAAAACTTATATGTCATGTCATGATTATGAAGGTGTCATGTTAGACTTATGCAAACCCATTCAAGTAAAGTGTTACCATTATTTCTAAAGGAGGAGCAGGTGGCACTAAATGAGCTTTTATCAATGACCTCGCTCAGAGCAGGAATATGGATATCCTTTGGCTCTGATATTCTCTCATATCAGACTTATAACTTCAAATGCCAAGTGTAAATAAAACCTCTATCTAGCATTACATTTCTGGTGCACAAGATTTGATATATAACTAATTCTTCAAATGAAACTTTGAGTGCATAGCGGCACTAGAGAGAGAGAGGCTATGATTATATATCAATATCTGCAGAGCATTATTATTGAGAAAGCTGCCAGCTATAGTATTTGCAGTCTGTAGGAGAAATTGTGGATTACTTCTTCAGAATGAAGGAAAAATAAAGCATGTAGCGTGCAAAAAAAGTCATAAAAAGAAATTCGCATAACAATATCAGACCACATGTTCAGCATGACGATTACAATTCTCTATTTGTTTCCTGTGACACTGCAGAGTGCACTAAAGGAACAGTTCCCCTCAAAGTGAGAACGTGTCATTATTTACGCATCCTCGTGACGTCCCCAGCCCTAAGTTGAATACCAAAAGAGAAGCATCTTTTTCCATTACAAAGGCTGTCAAAAACACAAAGTAGCACAATAAAACTCATAATGAGTCCTTGACTTGTGTGTCTTCTGAAGCCTTACATTTCTGAGAGGGAGAAACTCAAATTTTACATTCATTTATGCATTGATAATATTCAATTCTTGCAAAAAACCTTGAGCCTAGTCCATGTTTTTGCATCCAGAATTCAAAAAAGGTGCCTAATGTCTAATGACTAGGTTTACAAGAACACACGAGTCTGATATGAACTAAAATGTGGCCATACTACTTTTACATTGTAAAACCTATATTTTGCAATCATCATATTACAAAGCAGGATTTTAAGCGAGGAGATTCAGCATCTACAGTATTTTCCAAGAGAAGGGAGCATGAAGAACATGCATGTACAGTTTCAAATGCACATGTGCATTATACAGGAATACAGCTGTGATGCGTGTAAATGTCTTTTATCATATACATACGTACATTATGCAGGATTATAGCTGAAATGCATGTAAATGTTTTTTTTTTATCATATGCACATGTGCATTATACAGGAATACAGCTGTGATGCATGTAAATGTCTTTTCTCATATGCACATGTGCATTATACAGGAATATAGCTGTGATGCATGTAAACATCTTTTCTCAATGCACATGTGCATTATATAGGAATATAGCTGTGATGCATATAAATGTCTTATCATATGCACATGTGCATTATACAGGAATACAGCTGTGTAATGCATGTAAACATCTTTCTCAATGCACATGTGCATTATATAGGAATATAGCTGTGATGCATATAAATGTCTTATCATATGCACATGTGCATTATACAGGAATACAGCTGTGATGCATGTAAATGTCTTTTATCATATGCAGATGTGCATTATACAGGAATATAGCTGTGATGCATGTAAATGTCTTTTATCATCTGCGCATGTACATTATAAAGGAATACAGCTGTGATGCATGTAAATGTCTTTCTCATATGCACATGTACATTATAAAGAAATATAGCTGTGATGCATGTAAACGTCTTTTATCATATGCACATGTGCATTATACAGGAATACAGCTGTGATGCATGTAAACGTCTTTTCTTATCCACATGTGCATTATACAGGAATATAGCTGTGATGCATGTAAACGTCTTTTATCATATGCACATGTGCATTATACAGGAATATAGCTGTGATGCATGTAAACGTCTTTTTCTTATCCACATGTGCATTATACAGGAATATAGCTGTGATGCATGTAAACATCTTTTCTCATATGCACATGTGCATTATACAGGAATACAGCTGTGATGCATGCTTTTTTAGAATAAAGGCTTAGCATTAACAGAAACTTTTTTTGTGAAATTTTGTGCATGCACCATGACATGTTATCATTTTTTGTATTTGTTTGCACAAAAGGGCTTCAGTGCAGGGGGAGGTCATCAGAAATCATTCATTTCTGGTTGAACTGCTCCTTTAAGGGATATCCAGGGAAAGCAGGCAGTGAGAGAGAAGGAAGAGTTTATGTGACTGAGACTTGCTGTCTCGGCTCTCAGGAGACGTTCAGCTGTGACATGTGGGTATGTCCCAGCAGTCTGAGCAGTGTTTAAAATAGACTGGAATAATTCCCATAAAATGTGTCGAACAGAAGAACTACGGCCCAGAGCTGCTCCTCAGCTCTCTTTCCAGGACTGACTGACTGCTGCTCTCCTTCAAACACGCACACTTTCCCGTTCAATCCTCTTGAGTTCTCTCTATTTGACACACTCGGTCAGGAATTTTGAGCCTGTTGAGCCCAGTAATGGGGTCCAGTCCAGGGCAGCAGATTCGCTAGAAGTCCCCTACCGAGAGACCTCTATGCTGGGCACAGATCTCTGCGTGGCCGCATAACCCTCAAATCCCCTCAGCTCCTCCGTCCAGCCTGTCAGACTAATGGAGATGTAGCCATAACAGACCAGCCAATAATCTCCCTCTCATCGGGTCATTTGTCTTTTACACTGACTGCAGTCTCTCTCAATTCAAATTAAATTACATATGGAGTATACATTTAAACAAAATTTTTTTTTCAAATATTCAAAAGAAAAAATAGTATAGATACAGTATATATACATTTAATTTTTATATATATATATATATATATATATATATATATATATATATATATATATATACTTTTAATATATAAAATCTATCTATATATATGTATCCCCCCAAAAAAATTATTCTGTATTGTAATTACTGCACAAAGGGATAAAGGGATGGACATGGTCAGAAACAATGCTCAGGTAGGCCATGGCATTTAAACGATGCCCAATTGGCACTAAGGAGCCTAAAGTGTGCCAAGAAAACATCCCCCACACCATTACACCACCACCACCAGCCTGCACAGTGGTAACAAGACATGATGGATCCATGTTCTCATTTCTGTTTACGCCAAATTCTGACTCTACCATCTGAATGTCTAACAGAAATCAGACTCATCAGACCAGGCAACATTTTTACAGTCTTCAACTGTCCAATTTTGGTGAGGTCTTGCTTTTGATTGTCTTGACCAGGACCACACCCCTAAATGACATTGAAACAACTGCCATGCGATTGGTTGATGATGATAATTGCATTAATGAGAAATTGAACAGGTGTTAATAACTAATATCTAATACCTAATATCTTTATACTATATACAGTACAGTGCAAATTCTTAGGCATTGTCAAAGTTATTGATATCTTCTGCTGTAGTGTGTCAGTAGGAAATATCAGTTTACATTGCCAAATGTTCTTTTTGGCATTAATCTGTAATAACGAATTGCTGCAGTTCTTCTTGTTTATTCAATGTAATGCCAGACACACTGGATGATGTTAAAGCTACACTGTGTAACTCTTTATTCTTAGCTAAAAACACTTAGTTCTTTCAAAAATATATGTGCTCATTAATGTATATTTACTTGCCCAGTAATAAAGTATTCTTGTGAGTGTATAATATGCCATTGAAAATACATACGGGGTAAGGGGTTCTGATGTCTGGTTCGCCATGTTGCCCCTCCATCTTGAAAGTACATTAGCCAAAGATGGACATACCCGTTAATTCAAGCTTCGCGCTTTCACGTCTTACGTGTCCAGTTAACACTCATGGATCGAGGTTGAACCAGAAGCCATGTTAATCTTGGACTACATTGGCCACCGTAGGAGTTAAACGAAATCGGAATTGAGAGGAACAGAAACTAATATTCACTGGATGGTCATATACCTTTTCCCCACTACGATAGGGGTAAAAATCACACAGTGTAGCTTTAAGAGCAGATTCTCCATGTAAATCATACAAATAATTTGAATATATACATTAATAGAAATAAACCATCAGATCAATTTAACTTGCTAAATGAAATCAGAACAAGTCTGATGGTTGTGAGTTGAAATGCCACTGTTCTGAAAACACTAATCGTTAGTTACTGGCCAACATGACTAAAGCATGCAGTGATAGTGATGGTTACCTTTCCCTTGTCGAAGTAATTGATGATCTCCTGATACAGCTGATCTTTGAGTTGACCCTGAGTGCTCGCGTGGTATCCGTCTCTCTGCGTCAGGTGGGCGGCACAGGCCTCTTCAGACCACTGAAAAAACAACATCAGCATTACACTCTTCAAATACACTGCATTTACCTGCTAGTGACCTGATGAGTCCTGTTTACTTCATCTATACACACACAAAAACATAAACTTTAAAGGAGTCATAAAATCAATAATGTCACTTTTATCCCTTGAAATAAGAAGGTTCATTACAGAAAATGTAACAAAACTTCCCACGCATAAGAAAAGTAAAGCTGCATAAATATCTGTAGTCACAGTATGTGAATTCATGCATCCGCCTACATTAATGACGGCTATTCTGCGTTCAGAAACTCAGTCTGTTAAGTTAAGATGAGGTAATATGGAGGACGAAGGATATTATTATTTCAAAACAAGATCCCTTATGATTTCAGTTTGAGTGACATTTCAGATTTTTGACTTTTTTGGTGCAAAAAAAAATGCATTATAAGGGGGACACAGGGAAAGAACAAAATGAAAGAAACCCAAAAAATGTCATGACCACTCTGAACAATAAATGAAAATATGCAATATGCAGGTGCACAAACGCGCACACACGCACACAACACACCAGTGTGGTCGCTTTCAGATAACAGCTGGAGGAGGTATAAATTGTGCTCAGAGTCTGAAAGGTTTTGCCTGTATTACTGTGGCGTGTCAAGAGCCCATCTGATAACACTGATTTATGTGGCCACACTGCAATATTCATTACAGATGCTGCTGTAAACAAGTGAATATAGGGAGAAACTGGGCAGATGAAGAACTCTTGGGTTTGTGCTGACCACTCAGTTCACTGCTTTTCTGGAATATAAACACACACACATACAAACGAGTGATCTGATTGGCTGGAGACTCTCTGGAGGGCTGCTTCTATTGGCTGTGATGTTGAGCTACTGTATTGTGCTAAGGGCTCTGTCAGAACTGATTCACTGTAGTGTAAACGTAATTGACATTTCGTGTATCTTTGTGCAACAGTGGGGGTCAAACACCTCAGGAAACGACATCATCAGCGGGGAAGCCATTGGGTCTGTTTTTTATTGTGTGTTTCTGGGGCCTTAACTTATCAAATGGTGGGTTTTCTGACAACTAGTCGATCAGTTGATCATCCTGGCCTAGCGAGAACACTGACTGTTTCCATGTGAACCAGACGTTTGTACACTGTGACATCAGTGCTGGTTACTGTCATCATCAGTAAGAACATTTCTACAATACAGAGCAGGAAGTGGAGCGAGTAATATTTACAGTGTTTGTGCCTATCGTTCATATTTTGGGCGAACGTGAACTGAACGCACTGTATTACTGACTGATGAACGTTACTGTGAACATGTTCATTCTGGTGTCTGTGAACGCACGCTCTCTCAGTTTAACTTCGTTCAATAGGGTGCCTGATTTCTATAGAGCTTTCCAGACAAAAACTGGCTAAAGCACACGTAAACAGGCTTTAATATGTAGTGAAAAAAACACCCAATCTGGCAACACAAGACACTAGTGACACACCGCGGCCACCGCATGCGTATTCAAGACAAGAAGCAGCATGAGCTCGACAAAGCATCGAGGATGCGTCGCATGATCATTTTAAGAGTTTTAAGACAAGGTCGGTGAGGATTGGAAAAATCATACATTTCTGATCAAACTTTTCCGTCGATAAAATAATTGGTGTAGTGGTTGTATATGGGCTGTGGCAATAATAATAAAAAATAGCTCTCTCTCTCTCTGTATATATATAATACAGTAATATTGTGAAATATTATGACAATTTAAAATGACTTTTTTATGTTAATATATATTAAAATGTAATTTATTCCTCTGAAAAAAGCTGAATTTTCAGCATCATTACTCCAGTCTTCAGTGTCACATGATCCTTCACAAATCACTCTAATATGATGATTTTATGCTCCAAAAACATGTATGATTATTATCCATGTTGAAAACAGTTTTTTACATTTTTATTTCAGGATTCTTTGATGAATAGAAAGTTCAAAAGAACAGCTTTTATCTGAAATGGAAAGCTTTTGTTACATTAAACACTACCCTTTAAAAAGTTTGGGGTCAGTAAGAATTTGTATTTTATTTTTGGGGGAAATAAATAAGAAATCAATACTTCTATTCATCAAGGATGAGTTACATTGATCAAAAGTCACAGTAAAGACATTTATAATGTTAGAAAAGATTCTAATTAAGTAAATGCTGTTCTTTGAACTTTCTATTCATCAAAGAATCCTGAAATAAAAATGTAAAAAACTGTTTTCAACATGGATAATAATCACACATGTTTTTTGGAGCATAAAATCATCATATTAGAGTGATTTGTGAAGGATCATGTGACACTGAAGACTGGAGTAATGTAGAGTAAAAAAACTAGAGTAAAATTCAGCTTTTTTTTCAGAGGAATAAATTACATTTTAATATATATTAACATAAAAAAGTCATTTTAAATTGTCATAATATTTCACAATATTACTGTGTTTTTTGTGTGTATTTTTTATCCAAAAATTGCAGCCTTGGTGAGCAGAAGAGAGCTTCTTTTTAAAAACATAAAAAATCTTACCGATCTTGAAACTTTTGACCAATAGTAGTGTATATATATATATTTAAAAACAATGTTTTAAAGCGAACTCAGTGGTACACACTCTTTCACACTTTTCAATGCTATATATATATATATATATATATATATATATATATATAGCATTGAAAAGTGTGAAAGTGTGTGTACCACTGGTCGCTTTAAAAACAACATTATGTTTTTGAAAGAACTTTACGCACACCAAGGATGCATTTATATGAATAAAACTACAGTTAAAAAGTAATATTGTGAACAATTCTTCCAGTTTAAAATAACCTTTTTCCATTGTATTATATTGCAAACCATAATTTATTCCAACTGCATTTTCAGCATCATTACTCCAGTCTTCAGTGTCACATGATCCTTCAGAAATCATTATAATATGCTAATTTGGTGCTTAATAGTTATGTGGAAACCATGAACATTTTGGATAGAAAGTTCAAAAGAACAGCATTAATTTGAGATGGAAACTCAAAACTCTTACTGTGTCCCTATCATATTTTTCTTCTTAAAAGTAACAAAGACTAGTATAAAGTGTCTTAATAATCTAGTTATATGTTTGTTTGCTTTATATATATATATATATATATATATATATATATATATATATATATATACATATATATATACATATATATATATATATATATACGTCAACCGTTTCAGCATGTTTACAGTAAACATCTGCTTTCTCTTTCTAATTAACAGCTTGAAGTGTCACAGCCATGAGCACAAGCAATGCAATCATAAACTAAAACCCTTTTACCTTCCTGAAGGAGATTTTATAGTACAACATATATTTAATAGTATAATATTTCAGCTCAAGAATGCACAAAAGCAATATGCAAACACTTAAACACATTATCTGTCTGAAAGCACGTTTTATTTAATATTTTAAATCACCATCGGCACCCGTTTCACAAATCAACTCTTCAGGAGTTTCACGAACTTCCAAGCGAGCAGACAACAAGCTGTAAAAGGTTTTGGTGTTGTCTCTGAGGTTTTGTGTGTGTGTAAGTAAATGCATGCATTATGTGTGTAGCACAAGGTGTGTGTAAGTGTGTGCTTGTGGAACAGTGGCTTTTCTGAAAAGAAGCTGCGTGGGTTTGAGGGAACGTGGTGTTCCCTCGCTGACTGTGACAGCCGACTTCCTCGTCAAATTACTCTTGGTAAAGCCCCTGAACAGTATTGCAGATATTCACTATCCAGATGTCATTAAACAGCAAGCCAATATACATATTAATTCATTTGCTCAACTAACAGTTAACGTCAATTATCAAGAGTAACTCCCAAGATCAAATTTGCATTTCTGTGAAGGACACAGAACAGCAGCCACATAATATACAGTATGTTAATAGTTTTAGGTGTTTTATATGGGGTAAATGTGCAAATTAAATGTCGCAGAGTTTTGTGTTTGTCATTACATGCATCTTGATTGAACTGATATATATCAACTATATGTATAAACAGATTTTAAAAAAGCTATCAGTATAAAATCAGTATGCAAATAAATGCAGACGACGGAAAAAAACCCAGAAACGTTCCAGTATGCAAATATGACTTTCAGTTAGGAATAAAGTTCACAAACACCTAAAAGAGTGTCTGTACATTAAGTGATTCTGGATGAATTAATTAAAGAAGTTTTAATATATGGGTATTAAATGTAATACTTAAAGTTTCACAAGTTTTATACTTAAAACTAATGAATTTTAATATCCAAAGCCTTACGCGCACCGCAATCATCTTTGACAAAGTTTAAGCATCTTTCTACCGGAGATTTGTTCTCAAATCTGCACTTGAGGTGACTTTATAAATGTCAGAAAAGTGGAAAAACATCTTTCTGTAGAACTTCAACACTCAAAGAAATGGAAATGTGCATGAATTATTCCTGTCAGAGTCTTCAACAGCAAGATATCCAATTAAATTACACCTGAAACTGTAGATTCTGCAGTTGAATGAGTCCATAAACAGTTATCTCGTATACGCTGAGCATTAATTTACTGGCATGTGTCGGCAAGTAGGAATCAATGTATTGTGTGTTTACCGGAGACATCTAGAGACGTCCTCAAAGACATGAGATGTATACATATAGTCATATAAACACGTGCAATTACCTTGAGGAGTTTAGCATGCAGGAGTAGTGTGTATCCGGCCTCGGTGTAGTTATCACACTCCTTATGCAGGTCACAGAGCTTATACAGGTACCTACACACACACACACACACACACACACACACACAACAATGATATTAACAATCTGAACACAAACTCCATTACACAAAAAGAAGCTCCAATAACAAAAGCGAACAGCAGAGAGAGCCTAGAGTTCAGATTAGCTCATCAATCACAAACACAGGGGAAACTTGGAGAAACTTTCTTAAAGACTAAAATTCCAAAATGAAATGTTTTTATTTTTATTTTTAAAAATTGGATCATTCAGGACTATTTTTGGATTTGTCGAGACTTGAGACAGTATCCATTGCTGCTAAAACACAATATTGTAAATATGATGTGAAATACTGGTTCACTTAAAATAATTAAGAGGCGTTTTTAATTTTCTGAATAAATAAATGGTATATAATAAATATATTTTTTCCTTTTAAAATAAAACCACAAATAATTTACTGAAAGGTTTTTATAAAACTAAAATAATAATATATGAAGAGTTCAGATACAAAAGCCTCTAAGTTGCATTTTTTTATTTTATTTTAGAATGATTAATTTTATCAAGCTTGTATCTTTAAGTTTAGTCATTTCACTTAAATGACAATTCATAGGTAATCTTCATTGCCATTTAAGTGAAATTACTGAAGAAAACTTACTGTTAAAGTTTAAAATTATTTAAAAAAATAATTAAATAATTAAACATTAAAATTACTGAAGATTCAAATGGGACTTAGAGGCTTTTGCATCTGAACTCTTCATAAAACTATACATAAGTATATACATCTTTAATCTCTAATATACTATATATATATATATATATATATATATATATATATATATATATATATATATATATATATATATATATATATATATATCAGCTCACCAAGGCTGCATTTATTAAATTATAATGTAAAAATACAGTAAAAGCAATAATGTTGTTAGAAATACATTTATTTTAAAAAGTAAACTTTATTCCTCTGATGTAAATCATCATTACTCCAGTATTCAGTGTCACATGATCCTTCAGAAATCACTCTAATATGCTGATTTAAGATTAATATTGAAAACGGATGTTCTGCTTAATTTTTTTGTGGAAACCATGATATATTTCTTCAGGATTCTTGAATAGAAAGTTCAAAATAACATCGTTATTTGTAATGCAAATTGTTTGTAACAATATACATGTCTTTACTGTTACTGTTGATCAATTTAAAGTGCCTTTAAAGAAATGTAAAGAAAACAAAGAAAGAAAGCTTTAACCATTGAGAATCTGAGTCGAGGATGAGCTCTGCTTATGAAAGGAAGGACAGATAAAGTCTCTCACCTGATGTACATCTCTTCTCTCTCGATCTCCTTGTAGAAATTCTGCAACAGATTCACATACAAGGTCACAAACTTTTCACTTATTCATGCTAATCACCGACTTCAGTTTAACACAAAAAACATATTTTTTTACATAATTGTGCGCTTGGGACATGGATTTAATTGTGAGACTTTTGTTTTTGTAATCAGGCTCTCAAAATTAGATACAAATTTGGATTTAAGTTAATCGGCAGATATATCGGTTATTGGCTTTCAAATATAAAGAATTATCGGTTATCGGTATCAGCTAAAATGTTCATATCGGTTTCATATCCCTAGTAGTTAGATGTAAACAAACCAGCATGGCGGACCTTACGGGCTTATTTAAATGCAGCTCATTTGCATTTAAAGGGCCAGGCACAAAACGGTGCATTTTTACAAACACTCGAAAAGTGACAACTTTAACATTCTATATAAAAATATCTGTGGGGTATTTTGCGCTAAAACTTCACACACACACTCTGTGGACATCATTTGACCACCCCTTTAATTTATCCTTGCACTCAATAGACTGAAAACTAGTTAACCTTATATTGTCCTAAAGTGTATTTTCACCACGTACCGCCTGCAAAAACACTGGGGGCTGCCATTGTTGTTTCTTATGGTTTCGTGGGCTATGTGACGTCAGAGAGTAACTGGGAGTACATGGATCTAGTACGAGTTCATGGGTGAGAAGTCACGGGGTTTGACTGCCGTTCCAGTGCACTTTCACAGGTATAAGGTTGGAAAAACACGGCTTTTACAGGGTTGACTGGAACGCGGCATAACACATGAGGACTCCAACAGCACGCTCAGATTTAATGTGCACTTGTGTCTCAGTACGGTTTTGAAGTTATTATACAAATGTGCAAAATATTCTCCTTACCAACACATTTACTGTGCAGCTCATGCGGTTCTCCTTGTTCTCGTCGTGCATGATGGTCCTGTCAGTCCAGAAGTCTCTCCAACAGACGGACCACCAGAGTCACGAAGGTTTCACCGGACTTAGCCAGATACTTGTGTTTCCTGCAGTGCTCCAACAGACTGTCACACACACACACACACACACACACACACACACACACACACACACACACACACACACACACACACACACACACACACAATGATGAAGGTCACAACACTATGTCTCTAAACTCCACGTTAAATGACACGAAACAGCATTTGCAATGAATGTAGTCAACATGAGAGCCATTTGATTGTGGTGTTCAATTTAAATGTCTCAAAGTCAACACAATTTACTATAATATGCCATATTTCTAAACAAAATGTGTATGGACTTGATTAGTAAGGTATACTAATATTGGGTAATATTTGCCCATGTGTCATTGGTTACATCCAGAGAAAAAAAATCATTTCAGAAGCAGAGTAGGTTAATATATTTTGATGAAAGATTATGAAAATGAACGTTTTGTTTTCATATAACATGCACGGATAAATAAAGCTCAATAAGACCAACATTTAATTTGAATTTTAAATTGATTTTGATTAAATCTCAGTGTTATTTTAGTATCACTGATATATAACTAGTGTTTGTTAATAGTTTGAATTAGTTATTTCTTATTTTCCATTTCAGTTTAATTTTTGTTCAAGTATTAGTAATTTTATTATCTTGATATTATTTTTTTAAATGTCTATATAGTTTATTTTTATTAGCTTGATTTCAGTTAATGTTATTTTAAAGTAAAGAAAGATTTTTATTTGTAATTTACCCTGTTAAATATTTAATGTTAATTATGATCATTTTGCTGTGCAAATATTAATATTTTATATATATAAATGTGAATTAATTATGGTTTTGAATTGATGTTGTCTTTAAAGGCACAAACCTCTTCTGCTCTGTTTTCCTCAGTGTAGTAATTATATTAACATCAATATCAGTGTGTGTGTGTGTGTGTGTGAGTGATCTGCTCTCACATCTTCTGGAAGAGGATTTTGTACTGTTCGTCTCCTCGGCCTCCTTCCACCTCGTGATCCAGCTTGGTGATGATCTCGTTCTCAAACTGCAATTAAACACAGCAGCCGTAAATAACGAGTGTGGGTAATTTTTGCATTTCATTAGCGCTGATCCTCCCAGCCCTCCTCTCTCTCCTCCTCCTGCGTTTTCTCGCTCTCTTGCGCTGTATCAGAGTAATCAGCCGTTATCAGTCACACGACTGTGAGCTCAACTTTATCTGCTCATTACCATCACACGCTTCATCAGAGGCACACACACACACACACACACACACACACACAGACACACACACAGGCAGACAGACAGACAGACAGACAGACAGAAATGCAGACAGGCAGGCACACACACACACACACAAACACACACACAGGCAGACAGACAGATACAGCAGACAGAGAGAGACACACAGACAGGCAGGCAGACAGACAGACAGACAGACAGACATACAGACAGACAGACAGACAGACACACAGGCAGACAGACAGGCAGAGAGATAGACAGACACACCGGCAGACAGACAGACAGACAGACAGGCAGAGAGACAGACAGACACACAGGCAGGCAGAGAGACAGACAGACAGACATACAGACAGACAGACAGAGAGACAGACAGACAGACAGACAGACAGACAGACAGACAGACAGACAGGCAGACAGACACACAGGCAGAGAGACAGACAGACAGACAGACAGGCAGGCAGAGAGACAGGCAGACAGACACACAGGCAGACAGACAGACACACCGGCAGGCAGAGAGACAGACAGACATACATACAGACAGGCAGAGAGACAGGCAGACAGACAGACATACAGACAGGCAGAGAGACAGACATACAGACAGACATACAGACAGGCAGAGAGACAGACAGACAGACATACAGACAGGCAGAGAGACAGACAGACAGACAGACATACATACAGACAGGCAGAGAGACAGACAGACAGACAGACAGACAGACAGACATACAGACAGACAGGCAGAGAGACAGGCAGACAGACAGACATACAGACAGGCAGACAGACAGACAGACATACAGACAGGCAGAGAGACAGACAGACAGACATACAGACAGGCAGAGAGACAGACAGACTGACAGACATACATACAGACAGGCAGAGAGACAGACAGACAGACAGACAGACAGACAGGCAGAGAGACAGACAGACAGACAGACAGACACACAGGCAGACAGACAGACAGACACACAGGCAGACAGACAGACAGACAGACACACCGGCAGGCAGAGAGACAGACAGACAGACAGGCATACAGACAGGCAGAGAGATAGACAGACGCACAGTCAGACAGACAGACACACAGGCAGGCAGAGACAGACAGACAGACAGGCAGAGAGATGACAGAGAGACAGACACACCGACAGGCAGACAGACAGACACACGCAGAGAGACAGACAGGCAGACAGACAGATAGACAGGCAGACAGACAGACAGATAGACAGACACACAGACAGACAGATAGACAGGCAGACACACAGATAGACAGGCAGTCACACAGATAGACAGGCAGTCACACACACACACACACAGACAAGCAGGCAGATACACACAGACAGGCAGACTGACAGATACACAGACAGACAGACAGACAGACAGACAGACAGACAGACAGACAGACAGACAGAGAGGACAAACAAACTAACAAACGATACATCAATGGAAAGCTTATTTATACAGATTTCAGATTATGTATAAATCTCGAATTTCAAAAAAATAACCCATGTGAGTGGTTTTGTGGTCAAGGGTAAAAAAAATTGAATAGCAGTTTATTCAGTGTCTGGCAATATTTCATAATATATTACATATTTAGTTTTATATTTTAAATCAATTAATTCATTAAAAATAAATTAAAAATATGCATTTCTGAGGGATCGCACTGCATTGTTTGTCAAGTTGATCAAATATTTGCTCAAACGACAAGTCTGGGTAAAAGCGAGAAATGAGACCAAAGCATGAGGGAAAAACAGATGGTTTTATACTGGAACGCTTCCCAAATCAATCAGTCAGCCCAACAATTGTGGTTCACTGGTGTGCAAACAAACCAACAACAACAGACTCACAGTCACACTGAAAGCTCTGATAAGATACGCCTGACATTCTGTGTCATTAACTGCATTCATTTGAATGTTTTCTGTCTGTTCATGCAGCCCTCAATACGCTTCTCATTTGAATGTCTTATTAGTGTGTCCCATAGGACTGACAGGGCGTCAAACACTCACTGAATCTGAGAGAGAGACTTCAGATCGGCTGTACTGAAGCATTATCAGTCCACTGACACTCTCAGAAGAAAAACAAATGAAAGATGAACACACATCTGTAGATTAACATTAAAGCAAAGCATATCTGAGGAAGTAGTGAATACGTAACCTTTTAGCAGAGAAGGCTTTTGAGGTAGACGGAGATCTCTGAGGGATGTGACACAAGGACTGCATCCTAATATAAACTACATAGTCTGCAGAATGGGAATCAGCACATCCCAGACTATATTGTGCTGAAATGAGTGTTAAAGTCTGCATGAAACGCAAGTTGTGCTCTTCTATTCTTTCCTATATTGACCTATATTCCTATAAGAACAAATGTAGGGCGGGACTTGATTGGATCAATGTGATTGGTCATGTGAGTGACAGGTTGTCCGCCTCAATTTTGATTTCATGGTAACTTTAAAGGAACTCAAATGGATTTTAAAATGGTCATCCATTCATGTTTTTTAATACACAACAGGAGTTTGTGAGGGTCCTTCAGAAAATGAAGAGGACAGAGCAGAAGTTTTTAAAGCTTTTGAAGAGCTTGCTCACATGCTCTGTTTGCTTAAATAACTGAAAAACCTGAAGCAATGTTTAATTAGTAAGAAACATTTGAAGAGTACATGTTCAGTTTAATATGTTAATATTCATAGTATTATTGTAGCATATTCAGTTTTGCTGTAGTAATGAGGAATGGTGCATTTTTTCAGTGTTTAAAAGCTTTTAGTGAAATCTTAGTATGATGACACCCCTACTTAAAAGTACTGCAGATATAGTTCTGTTTTGAATAAATACTAAAATTTTGAACTCTATTTATCAAAAAGTCTTGAAAAAATATATTATGGTTTCCACAAAAATATTAAAGCTCACCTGTTTATGAATTAATTTTGTAAAACAATCGTCCAGACAAGATATATCACACCAATATTATCAAACTCTGTAAACAATAAATCAACTCTGATTTCATTTTTGCAATACAATCAAAAACCGGAGACGCAAGACGGCAAGTTGTATTTGAATGAAACGAGAGCGCGCGTCCGTTGTGATATGGGTGTGCGCTGTGTAATAATGTGTTGCTATTGACGACGGGCATTGTCATAGAATAGAATCTTGCTTAAAAAACTGCATAGAGAGGCTTGTTTTATTTGTTGTTTGTTGATTTTCAATTATAAAACTTGTTGGAATGTTTTCAGTGTGAGCATCAGTTCTTTTTGAAATTTTTAAGAAAACCATGATATTGATAATCACGATTATTTTGGACACTGATAATCGTGATATGAAATTTTCATACCGTCCCTATCCCTACAAGTAAGGATGCAAACACAGAAATCACACGTGTAATGACGCCTGTGCAAACTGACCGTCTGGAAACAGCGTCTGAAGTGAAACTCGCACTGCATCATGTCAAAGAAGATGGCAATGGTGGCTTTACGCAGCTCTGATCTCCGGAACCAGCGTCATCTCCAGGATCGGACCCACCATCTCAGGGATAAACTTGATCTTGTGTGGACCTGCAGGATGTTCAGAAGAAACAAGTGAGTACGCCTGAATCCTTCAGATTGTTTATTTAAGATCTTTTCTGTTAGTTTTTTTGGATCTTGTGATATTTTTGCCGGCAGGTGCAGCAGCACAGGGAATATCGTCTGCCTCCTCGCAGTGCCTATTTTATACTTTTATGTATTTTTGTGAGGTGTGTATAACTTCTATTTTCGAAATCTCTCGACTTTCATCTGTGCTCTCCTAATCTTCAGAGTTTCCTGCAATCACAACACTGAATAGAGGAAAACATCTCTGATTCTCTGGTGTATGTGACTTAAATCCGCAAGCTAATGAACAACCAAAGACTGCTGAGGAACACGTCTACCGTCAGGTGGCAAACATTTATTCAGGGAGGAGTGTGGGAACTGAAAATACTTTCACAGCGGTGCTTCCTCAACGGTCCTGCCACTAATTATCACCTTCACTAACGGAAGCATTTCGCTTCCACGGTCTCGAAATAACAGTTAGGTGTCATGGGCGAAAAATAACCCGCTTGAAATCAGTGCTAAAACTGTAAGCAACACAAATGTGCCAGACATCGAGCTGTACAGAAATAAATGATACCCTATGTGGATGCTGGGAATCCTTTTAAAGATGCATTTTACAAAAAGCCCACAGGATTTAGAGGACCGCAAGTGAAAGACTATCAGTTTTTAAATGTGCACTATACCACTCAAAAGTGAGATTTTTGAAATAAATGCTTTTAATTCATCAAAAGTCGGTCAAGACGTTTACAGGCAAAAATGGCTTTCTTCCATTGCCGTCCAGTGCTTTTTACAGGTTTGTACTAAGTACTAAGACAGGGATATTAAAAGACTAAATTCAATACACACATTAAGGATGATGCATACGTTAAGCAGTTTTTCATAGAAAACCATTATAAATAACACTTAAGCACATTGCATTCTGGGTTTCAGCTCGCCTGTGTATAGTATGCATCATTAATAAGGTGACTAGAGGGTTTGTTCTTAATGTACTAAAACAGTGAGATTCAGATTACTTTTTTAATATACTTCAAGTGTTTTCACATTACATGTTTCTGAATATCACACTATTTTAAGTGATTTAAATCATGCAACAGGTGCTGTGTATGGATCACAAATGCCCAAAACGTGCATTTGTTTTTCTTCTTTTGAGATGGAAAATAATCAAGAGAGTCATGCACGTGCTGATAGACATATCCCAGTATATTTCACAAGTGTGTTTTGTCTTATGTAATGATCTCTTGAATGGCAGCTTACCTAGGTTGTACCACATGTCTCGGATCTCAAAGCCAATCTGTCGCCGCATGTCTTGATACCTATAAATAGAAATATGAAGATTTCAGAGAAAGACAGATGATTTCATAAAAGTTTAAAGTATAAAATTATGCTCAAAGACCACAAAACATTTGTAAAATGTATTCTCCTGGAATTGAGAAACATGTACGGCTTTAACTTGCAAACCTTCATAATATTGAGAGTAGAATAAAAGCTGTTCAGAATCACCATCACATGGCCCAATTGCTGCTGTCATTTAAAGAAAGTGTGAAGCAAGCAGCATTGGGATAGATCGCTTATGCTTTACCTCCAGCGGCCTCAGCGGGCCTGACATCCATTCATTAGCGCTGTCATTTGGGGACGCCTGTGGCCCTCGGCTAAATTCTGAGCCACCATCGATTGCCTTGTCAATATGCTCTCATCCACGCGTAATTTACGACTGACAAGGACGAGGTGCGTCGGAGCTCAGTTAACACACAGTAAAGCCTCTCGCAACTCCTCTGAGTCTTACTTCTTTCAGTTTGACCCTCACAACTGACGTTTAATCATTTTTGTGACAGCTGCAGACCAGATGCATGCTAGCATGCTAAAGCACGTCACGTGACTCACCTCAGATCTGACCAGGACACTATTCACCTTGAGGTGGTTGCAAAAAGACTCAGTAATCTGTTTTGATTGAACGCAATTCCAAGATGTGTTGTTATTCTGGTAGGCATGTCGAACACTTTCATTCATTTTGAACTTAATTTTTCAGAAAGAGTTTATTACTTTTATTTAGCAAGGGTCCATTATATTGATCAAAAAGACGTGACAAATAATGTAAGTGACAAATAATGTATTCTCTTAGCTTTCTAATGAAAGAAATCTTAAAAAAAAAAAGATTTTCTAAAACCATTAAGTACGGAAGAGGATTAGGGCCAAGCAGTACTAAAAAAATAAAACCATCTCGAGATTAAAGTCATTATAATGCGAGATTAAACTCGTTAAATTTCAAGAATAAAAGTCTAAATACAATCTTGAGAACAAACTCATTAAATTTCGAGAATAAAGTCATTGTGTTTCGTGAAAAACTCATTAAATATCAAAAATAAAGTTGTGTTTTCCTTTTAATTTCCAGAAAAAAGTTGAAATACAGTCTTGAGAATAAACTCATTAAATATCGAGAATAAAGTCGTGTTTCGTGAAAAAACTCATTAAATTTCGAGAAAAAAAGTCGAAATACAATCTTGAGAATAAACTCATTAAATATTGAGAATAAAGTCGTTGTGTTTCATGAAAAAAACTCATTAAATTTCGAGAAAAAAGTCGAAATACAATCTTGAGAATAAACTCATTAAATATTCGAGAATAAAGTCGTGTTTCATGAAAAAACTCATTAAATTTCGAGAAAAAAAGTCGAAATACAATCTTAAGAATAAACTCATTAAATATTGAGAATAAAGTCGTTGTGTTTCATGAAAAAACTCGTTAAATTTCGAGAAAAAAAGTCGAAATACAATCTTGAGAATAAACTCATTAAATATCGAGAATAAAGTCGGTGTTTCATGAAAAAAATCATTAAATTTAGAGAAAAAAAAGTCAAAATACAATCTTAAGAATAAACTCATTAAATATTGAGAATAAAGTCGTTGTGTTTCATGAAAAAAACTCGTTAAATTTCGAGAAAAAAGTCGAAATACAATCTTGAGAATAAACTTGTGTTTTGAAAAAAAAAAAAAAAAAAAAAACACTTTAAATTTAAGAATTCAAAAACAAACATACAGACCTCAACATTTTGAATGGCAGCGCACACTAGAGCAAACATTACTTTTGTTTAATTCAAACAAAACGATTTTCTGTAGTAAATCACATTATGCTACAAATGCTGTGAATAGATCATTCCTGCGCTCTCAGATGCCGAGAGTGAATATTTTTGCTCATGCTCATCTCAAACACTTCATCTTCCTGTCTGATCTCTCCTTTCACATCTTTGACCTGCTCTCTTAATTACTTCACCTTCTTCTGACTTCCTGATAGCCTCCCTCACACATCCTCTTCTCTTTCTCTATATAGGTCGGTCTGTTCTTGCTAAGCACCACTCTGTAATTTGTGTCTCTGGTGTCCGCAGTGACAGAATGAAAGACACAGACAGCTGAGGGTGTGTTTCCTCACACTCATACAGAAGAGTAAGCTGAGCCTGTTAACACTCACACCTGCCAGCCCACGGGACGTTCGCTGGAAAGAGATGCTAACATAATACAGCGACAGATGAAAAACAGCGAGGGACTGAGTGTTGCCTGCTAAAGCACCTGCTCTCCTGCATAACCTTGAGGTATTGGACAATTCATAAGTCATATCAATAGAAACCCGGGTAGCAACACCCTGCAAACACCCAGATCAACTAATCAACCATATAAGTCAACAACCCCCCAATCAACCAGCATGGCACACCATAAACATGTTCTCCAGTACGTATTGTGTATTTCTTACATCTGTACAGCTTCTGACCTGAAGGCTCGTTTACTGTGATGCCAGTTTGGAAGAAAAGAGAAGAGAAAAGAAAGACTGAAGAGTCAGCAACAGCAGCCGCCTCTCTGAGGTCAGCATGACACCTCCAGCAGAACACTGGGAGAATGAAGTGATGAAAGGTTGAGGGAAGGATAAAAGCTAAGGCTACGGCTCTGAAGGAATGAAACCATCACTCTGATAGAGGCACAACAGGGGGCAAACAGCACAGAAGAAACAAAGACAGGGGAGCTGAACAGATTGTTATAAAAAAATGAGAGCAGCATCCTTAAGACATCAGCACATTTTCTGATAAAAGCCCTCAAAATGCCAACTTTGGTTTTTTTTAGGCTTTATTTTTTTTTCCCAGGACATGAAGTGTCATCAGGTTGAAATGCTGTCAGCCAGTAAACAAATTAAACTGTATTATAGCTGACAATGTGTTGAGCTTGTGCACTTTTATTTTTGCATGAGTTTGTTATTAAAATTAAAGAGATTGTTAACCCAAAAATGTCATCTGCTCATCGTTCTTTTGAGGACAAGCGGAATATTCAGATTTGACATTGTCAAACGGTATGGTTGACTAATAAATTACTTTTATTAATTTAACTAATAAATACACTTTTAACAATAGAATGATAGATAGATAGAGTGATGGACAGACGGATGGATGGATAGACAGATAGTTGGAGGGATGGAACGGAGGATAGATGGATAGACAGACAGACAGACAGACAGACAGATAGATAGATAGACAGATAGACAGATAGATAGATACAGAGATTATATATGTATATACAGTATATATAGATAGATAGATGATACATACTGCATATGAGATATACCTGATATATATATATGGATATCACGGATATATATATGATACTGAGTCATATGACTGCATATATGCATATCATATCACTATGGACTATATATCTATGGATGGATGGTATTTATGGATATATGGATGGATGGATGCAGTATATGGATGGTATATTTATATGGATGGATATATATATGACTGGTATGATATCTGATACTATATATATACCTGGTATATCTATATATATATATGACTATGATGATGATATGTATATATACAGTATATACTGCATATATACCTATATGGATATATATATGGATATATATGGAGCTGGATGGATATATGGATGATATATATTTATATGATATTTACACTGCACACGGACTGACACGGACACACAGATATATATAGATATATATATATATATATATACATACAGATAGATATAGATAGATACATATATATATAGAGATATATATATAGATATATATATATATATATATATGATAGATATACCATATGTATATATGTATACATATAGACAGACATATACATATATATATATACATACATATATATACACACACGCACATATATATATAGATATATATATACATGTATACACGCACACACGCGCAGCGCAGACGTATATATACATATGATAGATATGTATATATATATATATATATATATATACATATATATATATATATATATATATATATATATATATATATATGTATATACGCACACGCACACGCACACGCACACACACACACATATAGATAGATACGCACACGCACGCGCACACACGCACACGCACGCACACACACGCGCACACGCACACACACACACACAGTCACACAGATACAACACACATACATACATACATACATACATACATACATACATACATACATACATACATACACACGATATATGATCTACCTATTAATTTATTATTTATTTATAGATATATATACATATATATATATATATATATACACATACATACATACATACATACAGACAGACAGATATACATACAGACAGACAGATATTAAAAAAGTGGATAAATGAAAAAGATTGCTTATATAATCCGATTGCAAATGGATATTATCTAATATCCGTACTGTGTGTGTCTTATACTTCTTCAAATGATCTCATTTTAAAAATGTTCTGATGCAGAGATTGTTGGTTATTGGTGTCTTACAAATTCGCCAAATCTGTGCAAAACTGTTTCACCCAAAACATCTCCCAGAAAGATCTGCGTTTCTGACACCAGCACTGCATGTCCTGAATAAATGTGTGCTTTTGGAAACGTGTCCCCGTGTTCCTGAGAGGCTGAAGAGTCCTGACAGACAGTGATCCGTCTCTACGAGAATGAGCTCACGCCACAGGCAAACACACACAGACAGAGCTCTTCACACTCCGGCTGTCTCTCCTTCTCCAACACAGACGCAGAACCTGGACACTTTCAGGAAAACACCTTTCCATGCCACATACGCTTTCAGTATTCCCCGTTCGGTCTCGTACTAATCTGGATGATGTTTCAATCTTTGCATTACAAGCACGTTCGTTATTGCCTCGTTAAGAAGAATTGCTGCTTGTGTTCCTCATTTGTAAGTCACTTTGGATAAAAGCATCTGTTAAATGAATAAATGCAAATGCAACATGACAACACGGCTCATCCGCACACTCGTTTCTGACAAACGGAGGCCTTTTTTATATTCAAGCATCATAAATATACTTTTTCATCTGTAGTTCTCCCTGTTGAGAGGTTAATGTTATACAATGTTGTAGCAGTGCATTGTGGGTAGGTGCCAGTGATGTTAATGCTTACTTGTGGAAGATCTTGGCCCGTTTATCACTCGAAAAGTTCTCAAGCTGCAAAGACTCCTGGGTAAGGAACGCCACAGCGAGGTGGAAGTAGTTATTCCACAACTGAGAGAGAGAAAAAAGCAAAGGAAAGATATTATTTAACTCCAGATCATAATTGAAATAATTACACACTAAAGGGCCGTTCACACCAGGGATGATAACTATAATGATATCTACGTTTCAATGATCATCCTAATTCTAAGATAATAGGGAAGTAATCACTATACAACTAATGATAACGAGACGGAGAAAAAGCTAATGAACGATAAAAATGATGATTTATCTGCCTTTAAACGAGATTCAAGCATTTACAGTGGTACATGACATCACTGTGGCACACACTTAGAATAAACAATCTTATCATGCTCTAGTGTGGATGTTTATATAGATATTGCTCTTGGTGTGAAAAGCTCTGCATTAAAGTGTCGCTTTTCCAGATATTACTGTTTATATAGTGTGTAATATATCTATTTGTGTTATATATCTAAGTGATTCTGAACCACCTGAAATGAGTCATTAGTAATTCCAGTCTCACTTCATGCTGAACCTGTGTATGTTTGTAACAAATTTGCATAATTCCAGCCTGGAATTCTTCCAATAATGGACTTCAATGGGTCCAAATGGTTCAAGGTCCAAAAGACAGTTTCAGTGCAAACTGCAAACTGTTCGAAGGGCTTTAAATGATTCCAAATGATGAATAAGGATCTTATCTAGCTAAACGATCACTCATTTAAAAAATAAATAACAAAGTTTAGGTTTTATAAGCACAAATGCTCGCCTTGCTCTGTTCTGTGATGCACATTCGTGACTCTCCTGTTAGAACTCGTTCATCAAAATGAACGAATCTTTTCCGAGTCAACTTGTTCATTTTGTTCGTTGACTGAACCAAATGACTCGAAAAAAGATTCATTCATTTTGATGAACGAGTTTGAACAGGAGAGACACAAACGTCACAGAACAGAGCAAGGCGAGCATTTGTGCTTATAAAACTTAAACTTTGTTATTTTTTTCTTAAATGAGCGATCGTTTCACTGAGATAAGACCCTTATTCATCATTTGGAATCATTTAAAGCCCTTTGAATAGTTTGTAGTTTGCACTGAAACTGTCTTTTGGACCTTGAACCGTTTGACCCCATTGAAGTCCATTATATGGAGAAAAATCCTGGAATGTTTTCATCAAAAACCTTAATATCTTTTCGACTGAAGAAAGAAAGACATGGACATCTTGGATGACATGGGAGTGAGTAAATTATCAGCAAAAGTTTTTTTTTAAAGTGAACTACTCCTTTAAGGGTGTTTAATTTCCGACGCCTGCTGTAAGTGGTCGACCAATCACAACAGACACCATCTGACCAATCAGAGCAGAGGAAGCTCTCAAATAGGAGGGGGTTTAGGAAGACTGTTTAAACACGGTAAGAAAAAGGTAATGCTGCTATGTATATAATGAGAAAATGTACGGTTATTTTTACCTTGGATGCATGTAAACCTACTGAAGGACACCTACAGAACCAACTTAGGAGCATTTAATATAGCATATCATTATATATTAGAATAGAATTAGAAAATCCTTTCAATTAGACATCTACAAATGAGTTGATCATTAATGTTTGTAGCACAAATGATGACAGGTAATGCACACTAGATGAATAGTTCTTGTGAAGGATCTGAAGTATGAGCAATAGTCACAGTGCACACAGCTAATTAAGCAGAAGAGCTAAAGCCACTCACACAATAGTTTCAAAAATAATTCATTGGCTTCTGAAAGCCAAAGTGTGCATCGCCAGATGGTTTCACGGGTAAAATGAGGACTGAGATTAAGAATAACCATGAGCCAACAACCAGCGAAAAGCAACACAATGATCAGAGAAGAGCCGCTGAAAAATATTCAAATCAGACGCTCGGAAATTGCAGCCCATTAGCCTGTCATGAGTTATTCTGGTAGAAAGAAATTTAATGATCCCTGCTGGAACTTCCTCCTCGATTAAAAGGTGTGCTTTTCATAAAACAAGACTATCCTCCGGTTTCACAGACGGTTTCTTCAGTCGAAAGAAATTAAGGTAAACTCCATATAAAGAACTTAATTGGGAACCAAACAGTCCAAATGAGAGTTTCAGTGCAGCTTCAAAGGGCTTTAAACGACACCAGACGATGAATAAGGGTCTTATCTAACGAAACGAGCGTTCATTTCAAAAATAAAAATAACAAAGTTTAAGTTTTATAAGCACAAATGCTCGCCTTGCTCTGTTCTGATATTGTTTGAGATTGTCAAATGAACAAATCTTTTTTCGAGTCATTTTGTTTATTTCGTTTGTTGAATGAACCAAATGACTAAAAAAAAAGTTAATTTTGATGAATGAGTTTGAACAGGAGAGTTACGAATTTGGACCTTTGATCATTTGGTGCCCATTTAAGTCCATTACATGGAGAAAAATCCTGGAATGTTTTCATCAAAAACCTTAATTTCTTTTCAACTGAAGAAAGAAAGACATGGACATCTTGGATGACATGGGGGTGAGTAAATAATCAGCAAAAGTTCTTTTAAGTTTTAAGAAAAGGTCTTCAAATATGTCAGTGCCATTGTTTTGTCTCAAGAAACACACACCGGTAATGTTCGCGTTTATAAAAGCTACCTAAATGTCCTAATTGAACTAAGGCCTAAACATTGGCCTATATGTTATTATCAGTATTTTGGTGGCACTTTACAAGTCTAAATGCATTATAAATGTATCTTTCTAGTTCTTTTGCAATGAACACAAAAGAAGATTTAGCACACAATGACAGTGAATGGGGAAAAAAATCCAAAGCAACACAAGTCAAACAGATTTGTTGAACTTTAAGTCTCACCTGCAGCTCAAAGTTGGTTTGATCGAGGAACTTCTTGCTGAGAACGGCGGCGTACTGATTAATGGCTCGCAGGAAGACTCTGAAATGAGAAAATCATGTCAGCCACTGATCTATGGACCATGGTTGTGTTCTATTCACTCATTTTAATTTATTATCATATTTAAATGAGTGTGTTGGTTCTTGACAACAGCCTGTAGAAAATGAAGCATTAAAACAGCTAGTTAAACTCAGAATAATGTCATTCCTGATGCGACCCCTCGCACATCGAGACGCAGAACTAAAACCGCATTCAGCTTCAGGCGAGAAAGCACATAAACTTCAGATGATAAACTTAATCACAGGTCTTTAACTCCGCCACACTGAGACGACATTAGGAGGATATTAGAGAGACTTAAAGACGCTTTGTTCAATAAAGGCCGTCACTAATGAACTATGAGAGAGAAATCTACTTCTCTAGCTGTGTCACTGCTGAAGACAAAAAAAAGAAAAGAAAAGAATGAAAAGGAGAAAATGGAAATGTGTTGGAAGACCAGAACAGGCAGACTCAAATCACTGCAAAATCACTTTGCAATCAAATCAAGATGAATAGACTCAAAGCTGCAGACGTCAAAGAGAACATTTCACGTCTGTAATGTGACATATTGTGAGTAGTTCAGTCAACCCTCACTGCTATCTACATTTCACAATGTAGACAATTTAATTACTAATGCCTAATTATGCCTAACTAATTACTAAAAACAGAATGTAGCAGTCTCAAGACGCATGACATGAATAGTATAAATACATACACATCTTTTAAATAACATGCAAAAAAACAGGATCATGCATCAAGAAATTAAACCATTGAATAAAAATACAATATATAAATCCAATATATACAGCAATTTCCTACAACATAAATCAAATACAAAGACATTTTAATAACAATAAAGGAAGAATAATATAATTAATATATATAAATAATATCTCATTAATGCAAATTATCTGGCAGTTGCTTCAATGCATTTAGGGGTGTGTTCCTGGTCAAGACAATCTCCTGAACTCCAAACTGAATGTCAGAATGGGAAAGAAAGGTTGATTTAAGCAATTTTTGAGCATGGCATGGTTGTTGGTGCCAGACGGGCCAGTCTAAGTATTTCACAATCTGCTCAGTTACTGGGATTTTCACACACAACCATTTCTAGGGTTTACAAAGAATGGTGTGAAAAGGGAAAAACATCCAGTATGCGACAGTCCTGTGGGCCAAAATGCCTTGTTAATGATAGAGGTCAGAGGTGAATGGGCCGACTGATTCAAGCTGATAGAAGAGCAACTTTGACTGAAATAACCACTCGTTACAACCGAGGTATGCAGCAAAGCATTTGTGAAGACACAACACACACAACCTTGTAGGCGGATGGGCTACAACAGCAGAAGACCTCACCGGGTACCACTCATCTCCACTGACAAATAGGAAAAATAGGCTACAATTTGCAAGAGCTCAACAAAATTGGACAGTTGAAGACTGTAAAAATGTTGCCTGGTCTGATGAGTCTCGATTTCTGTTGAGACATTCAGATGGTAGAGTCAGAATTTGGCGTAAACAGAATGAGAACATGGATCCATCATGCCTTGTTACCACTGTGCAGGCTGGTGGTGGTGGTGTAATGGTGTGGGGATGTTTTCTTGGCACACTTTAGGCCCCTTAGTGCCAATTGGGCATCGTTTAAATGCCACGGCCTACCTGAGCATTTTTCTGACCATGTCCATCCCTTTATGGCCACCATGTCCCCATCCTCTGATGGCTACTTCCAGCAGGATAATGCACCATGTCACAAAGCTGGAATAATTTCAAATTGGTTTCTTGAACATGACAATGAGTTCACTGTACTAAAATGGCCCCACAGTCACCAGATCTCAACCCAATAGAGCATCTTTGGGATGTGGTGGAAACGGGAGCTTCGTGCCCTGGATGTACATCCCACAAATCTCTATCAACAAGATGCCATCCTATCAATATAGGCCAACATTTCTAAAGAATGCTTTCAGCACCTTGTTGAATCAATGCCACGTAGAATTAAGGCGAACAAACAGTATCAATATGGTGTTCCTAATGATCCTTTAGCTGAGTGTATGTATACATATATTAATGTCCAACATTATCGAACGGTCATGTGACGGCAGCAAAGAAATATCAGCCAAAGCTTCACTATCAAGTGTCAAAAGTCACCAGCTGAAGTAGATCTGACAAGTTTCTTGTTATTAATTTCCAACATGAAAGACCAAGCAGCGATGTTAATGTCTGACCCCTCATGTGTGAGTGTCTGTCAGATGTTTGACATCTCATTAGCACGACTGGATATCAGCGACTGAATTGTAAGTCATCTTAAAAGGCTCTGGCTGTGTAAACGCATCAGAACCCTTATTAATCATCCTCTAATCTCTGAGCGGGGCGACGAATACGAGCCGAATGAATTTCTGATTGATGAAGATAAACAGTGTGAGCTCGACGCCACTGAGAGTCACGGCACAGATCTGCAGGACGGCTGAGCTCTGAGCTCCGTCATTGTAATGGAGAGAATGGAGCGTTTCTCATCAGGGCCAACAGATACAATCTGCTTCTAATGAGCTGCTGAAAAATTGCTGCTAAATGTGTCTGGAGACATTAATAATGCAAGTGAGCTTTACTAAATCAACAGATGGACAGACAGACTGACGACAGACTGAAACTTTAGTCACAGTGGATGGCATATTTAATCTGACACACATAAAGAAAAGCAGCATCACGAGATAGAAATGCAGCATTAGCTCATAACCTACACAGTTTCACTGATTGAAGTATTCAGTCAAAAACACATTTTTATGTCAGAATGATAGATTGCTCAGTGCAGTGCCTGCCATTATAACACAAATCACCGGTTAACAATATCTTCTGGAAGATTTCCTATAGTGAACTGTGTATTTTTTAAATATCATTTCCATTTCAGTTTAATATGCAAAAACTAGAAGGAAGCCAACCATAAGTAAGTGTAATATTGTAGGACTGAGTGACATTAAACATCCCAACACCATCAACCACTGGAGCTCTGTATATCCACACTTTGAGCTCAGTATTCTTCTGCTCACCAACTACATTTATCTGAAACAGTAAAAAGTAATATTTTGAAATATTATTACAATATAAAACAACAGTTTTATTTTTGAATATGTTGTAAAAAGCTAAAACATATATATTTCTGTGATCAAAGCTGAATGTTCAGCATCATTATTCCAGTCTTCAGTGTCACATGATCCTTCAATAATCACTCTAATATGATGATTTGCTGCTCAAGAAACATTTCTGATCATTATCAAAGTTGAAAACGGTTGTGCTGCTTAACCCTCAGGGGTCTACGGTGTTTTTGGGGTCCTTGAGATGTTTTGACATGCTGTGACATTTGTGCTTTTTTCAGTTGCTTATAAACATATTAATGGCACAGGTGAAATTACACTATATTTAGCACAAACAGGGCTACCAGAATATTAGAGCAACATGTATGTACATTTGTATTTTTGAGAGAATATCGTTTATGCATGGTTATTGACAAAACTAAAAATTTAAGTTTCTGAAATAAGGCCACAAAACACACACAAACAAAGAAGACCCTCTATAGTTTATAATCATGCATTGATTTTATTTATATGACCATTAATGACGGAGTATTTTAAGTCTATGCTGCAGCTATGTAAAAAAACAGCAAAACGTGGCGACGTGTTAGTCGACCTCTGAGGGTTAATATACGTTTCTGGAAACTGCTAAATTTGAGTATGAAATTAAAATTGTTTAATAAATTGAATGCATCCAAACAAAACATAAAATCCACGTTTTACAGTTGCTATTTCACCTAAATGAAAATGCACTTCTGCTCACTAGGACAAACACTTTTAAGCAAGCGAACACTGAGCCGGAGACGTCCTGTACACGGGCAGAGGAGATCTGAGCCGTAAGCTGCAGGATCAGGGACGGACTGCTACAGATGAACAGTAGATGTGTTTTCTAGTCTACTGAACACTAAAGATTTACTGCATCTATGACCTTACAGAACATCAGGCCATGCTATTCTAAATCACATCTGGAGGGAAAACAGCCATACGGTTCAGGAAAGAAGACAATTTTCAGTTTTGGTTGAACTACCGCTTTTACTCATGGGACAGTTTATGCATTTGCATTGTTTGCCATTTCAACCATTTCATAGACACCTCCATCAAAGATGTCTGAATGATTGTAAATGATGAAGAAACACTTACTGACAAATTATAGGCTATTTTTTACATCTAAATCCCTTGGGACTTTACACAGAAGACGGCTTTAAAGACAGCTTCAAATGTGGCTCAAGCCAGAATTTATTGGCAAATTTTGAGTTTCATTCATTCCTTTTGACTACGCTCTCAGAGCAAAAAAAACAGTAAAAGCTATCACTAATGCAGTACCTTTTCAAAAGATACACTTTTACACCTAAAGGTCACCCCAGTGACAGCTTTTGTACACTGCACTCTTAGAAAAAAAAGGGTTCACTGGGGTTCTATAATATGAAGTATAGAGTTCTTTACTCAACTCCAAAGAACCTTTTAGGCTAAACAAAGGTTCTATAATGACAAGAAAGAACCCTTTTGGCACAAATGTTCTTTATAGGCTATTATTCATTAATATATTAATATATATTCTGTAGTTGTAATTAAATTATTGTTTATTAAACTGTTGTAGTAACATTTTAATCATGCTGATTTTTGGAGAAAAAAACTGAAATGGCACTCTTCGTGTGATATTATTAACTACATAAAATTATATAAATATATACATTTTCTAACCCCCATATCTTAAATTTTGTGATCATTCTCATGCATTCATAAATACATTTTAGGGTCTTGATGTTTGTCAATAATATGAAATATTTAATCCAGAAAGAACAAAAATGATAATGAATGAACCCAAAAGGTTCCATTTAGAACCTTTTTTCAAATTCTTCTTCTTCTTCTTCTTGAACCCTTAAAAAGGCTTCTGTATAGAACCTTTTAGGGGTTCCAAATACGTAGCGCTGATAGAACCTTAAAGGTTCTATATAGAACCTTTTCTTCTAAGTGTGTTTGCTGAGAGTGTAAATACCAAATCAACAATGCAAGAAAAACACCACCAGCACATTGTGTTTGTCTCTAACACAGCCATCCACATTAGACAACCCTTAATCAGTTTTCTCTATAAGAGCATCAGAAGAGCAAACAGCTGTGTAAGACGGTTACAGACGATTCCTCTAATGCCGCAGCTGCTCAATATAAGGCCGTGAGGTCAAACGAATCCCACTTTTAATGATTCCAACATCCCTCGCCCGCTCTACCCTTTAATACCACTGACGTGGGTAATCGATGCATGGAGACGCAGTCTTCTGAGCCAAATGCAAACAGCAATCGTGCTCTGATCTCCGGAAATCTATCTGGCATGCAAACGGAGCAAAGACAAGACATTTCAACTGAGCGCCCGCCTCATTTTCACCAAGAGCCCGACATCCCTCACAATTAAAGCTGATCTCTCGGTACGCCAGGCCACGGCAGGGCAAACACGCTTTAACACACTTCGCTTACAGTGCACGTGTGTTGGTGTTGTTAGATGCAGTCATTCGTTCTAATGACTGGACTGATGATCCATGAAACTCATAGCAATTTTCCTGCATTAGAGGATTGAAAAAACAAACAAAAACAAAACAAAAAACATGCAATGGCAGAAAACTGAGGAAAAGCCACAGTATATGTGTGAATGGAAATTAATACAATTTATAAGATTAAATATATATCCAAAATATATTATATTGAAACATTTTCTAATATATTGTTATACTACATTATGATTTTCTGTCTTCTCTCTGATGAGAAAGATACAGATACAGAAGATGATTACGCCTGGCCGCTGTGGGCTTCCGTATGTGCCGTTATAATTTGAAATCTCAGATCTGTTATAGGATACGGCCCTCATCTTGTGAATTAATCAGCACTGCATATTTATGCATATGATTTCTCACAGCTTCAGTGCAAATGGAAATCTGTGCACACGCGGCAGCTGAAACGTCGCCATTCGTTTAACTCTAATTGAAGAAATCTCCAATTCGGTGGGATCTGATTAACGTTTAAAACATGTCTACATTTCCTTCCCAACAGAGGTCCGAACAATCAAATCTTAGACTGCTTCACAAGTTTAATACGTTGCAGGAAAATAAAATTAAATAAGCAATGTGCACTTGAGTAATATTTAGTGTAAATGATTGCATTTGGCTGTAATAATACACAATAAATAAATAATACATAAATCCTGAACAGTCAAAGTATTCTGCTTTAGTGCAGATTCATATATTAATTCAATTCCATTCAACTGTGTAGCACTTTTCCCCACACACATCCCTCCAAAACAGTTCTACAGAGAATAGAGCCATGTTTGATTTTAATACAGTATGCATTTAAAAAAATATCGGTTGAATAATCGGTTATCGGCATGCATGGTCAAACCTAAATATCGGTAAAATCCACTATCGGTTCGACATCTAAAACAATATCATGTTATATGTCTAAGAATTTGCAATGACGTTGCCCGTCAATGAAAGCTAACAGATTACATCAAGATTAACTTAATTTGTGCTCCAAAGATGAACGAAGGTCTTATGGAGTTTGGAACGACATGAGGGTGAGTCCTTACTGACAGAATTTACAATGTACTGTCCCTTTAAGGCATCAATCACTACAAAGTGCACAGCAAAAAGGCAACACTACTCAAAAAGAACCACTTATAAGTGTTGAAATGAAATGAAATCGCGATACTACTGTGGTACCGGTATACTGTGTGTAACCCCATGGCAGGCTGAAGAACACATCATCCTTCCAGTAAGTCTAAGAGCTCCTGTGCTAATTTAGCAGACAATGGCTAACCTTGGGTTCGGCTCCGTCCATAATGTCTTCTGCAAATGGACCTGAGCTACAGTATGTATCATTAAACATGGCTAGACGGAGCAAGACTGATGAGAGAACATGGAAGACGGAGAAGACGATGATTCTAGCATGCAGTTGGGAAGATGAGATAGTCCTGTCTGAACAGGAAATGAATATTAATAATTAAGAATCAAGTGGTGGGAGGCTTTTAGCGAGATGCATGATTGCCACTTACAGAGATTTTGGCCTGCGCTGAGGTTGCATTTTTAGACGACAAAAACGACACAAAGTCATGTGTTTTTCCCAGTACATCACTGTTTTACATTTCTGCTGTTTTACATCACATTTACAATGTCCATGAGTCATGCTTTCTGTCAGAAGGCCCATCTGAAGAACCTTGCAGCGATGCTATTAATCTGTAAACTGATTACTCATGTTCACAGTGCTTCAAGATCTCGCAGGGAAAACATTCCAGACAAAACATGATGGGGGCCAAAATGGAACAGACTCAAAAATGTGGCCTAAACTAGATTTTTGCATATTCTCAAAGGAAGCGTGAGTGGAGCTTTCCCATGTAAAAATCATCACCACAATGATAGAGTGGTTGCTATGCAGTTGCTATGGTGTTCTGAGTGATGTCAGGGATTGCACACTTAAAAAAAAAAATTAATTGCATTGATGTCATAGTATACTCGCGATTAATTGCACATTTTTATCTATTCTAAATGTCTCTTGATTTCTTTTTGTCACATTATTTTTTTTCTCATTTTAATGCTCTTATTAACATGGAAAAGTGGATTGGCTTAAAAAACAAAACATTGCAATAAAAACAAAAACAAAATAACAAGAAATAAACAAAACTTAAATACACATTTACAAAAATAGCTAAAAATCAAATAAACAAAACATTAAAATAAAAATAAAAAAACATCAGAAAATTTGTAAAATAAAATTTTAAACAAAATAAAATTTTATTAAAATAAATTCATATATTAAAATAAAAAGCGAATGCAAGTTACAATCAGAAGTTTAATAATTTGGTCTAGGGGTTTGTTCAATTGACTACCATTAGGTAAGAGCAGTAATACTGATGTTTAGTTCCAGTTAAACAGAGAGCGTGTTTCAGTTTAACATCAGCGTTTCACCTGGTGCTCCTCATCCCTCCAGGAGAGCAAACTCTCCCTTTCTTAAATTCCCGGTTTTCACTTTCCTCATCTCAGGCAATTTTCTGCTGCAGTGAGCACGCCGCACGATGATCCACTGAAGACCTGCCGAAGCTGAAGTGTGTCCCATCCTCAGAGACACACGAGCGCTCTCAGTGAACGCCTATCCCTGACGGCCTGCAGGTTAACTCACGCTCATCACCTGCGGACTGCTTCGGAGAGGATCCGGAATATTACGGAGGGTAAACAGACACAACAGTGATTACCAAAAACCCTGGAGACGGCCACAGTAAAGACTAAGACAATACATCATGGGAAGTACAGGAATAATCAATGGGTCTCATTCATGAAACATTCGTAAATATACGAGTAAATATGAGAGTGATTTGCGCGTAAAGAGACCTTCCCGAAACTATCAGATGTGATAGTGTTAAGCGCACCATTTACGCGTGGCTGGGAGCAGGTGAAGATTCCTTGCGTACCAACTGAACGTTTGGAAAATTGGAAAAACATTTTAATGAATCCGAAAATTTACGCCAGAACCACTTTACACACAATTTACACAAAAATTCGTTCTGCTCATGATTCATGAACGAGACCCATTAATGCCGAATGACCGATTAAACAAACAAACCAGACCCTAAACTGTGATTGTTAAGGACATTCAAATTTTCCCATGTTTTCTACCTGTGATCAACGCGTATTAGATGCTATATGTCATGTTATAGTCATATGTTATGTTATACATGTAATATGTTATAATATATAATATATATATTAATATATTATATGTACACTACCGGTAAAAAGTTTAAGATCGGTAAGATTTTTTATGTTTTTAAAAGAAGTCTCTTCTGCTCACCAAGGCTGCAATTTTTCGATAAAAAATACACAAAAACACAGTAATATTGAGAAATATTATGACAATTTAAAATGACTTTTTTATGTTAATATATATTAAAATGTAATTTATTCCTCTGAAAAAAGCTGAATTTTCAGCATCATTACTCCAGTCTTCAGTGTCACATGATCCTTCACAAATCACTCTAATATGATGATTTTATGCTCCAAAAACATGTGTGATTATTATCCATGTTGAAAACAGTTTTTTACATTTTTATTTCAGGATTCTTTGATGAATAGAAAGTTTAAAAAATAATTTTATTTTTGGGGGAAATAAATAAGAAATCAATACTTCTATTCATCAAGGATGAGTTACATTGATCAAAAGTTACAGTAAAGACATTTATAATGTTAGAAAAGATTCTAATTAAATAAAAGCTGTTCTTTGAACTTTCTATTCATCAAAGAATCCTGAAATAAAAATGTAAAAAACTGTTTTCAACATGGATAATAATCATACATGTTTTTGGAGCATAAAATCATCATATTAGAGTGATTTGTGAAGGATCATGTGACACTGAAGACTGGAGTAATGATGCTGAAAATTCAGCTTTTTTTCAGAGGAATAAATTACATTTTAATATATATTAACATAAAAAAGTCATTTTAAATTGTCATAATATTTCACAATATTACTGTGTTTTTTGTGTATTTTTAATCAAAAAATTGCAGCCTTGATGAGCAGAAGAGACTTCTTTTAAAAACATAAAAAATCTTACCAACCTTAAACTTTTGAACCGGTAGTGTACATGTAATATATTATAATTATTAATAATTAATATTAATAATATTAATTACTAATAATCATGAATAAAGCTGATGAGGTTTTTTTCTAGCCAGCTCTCCTCCAAAGCTTTAAAACACTCAGTAAATGTCCCGTAATTGGTGTTATGAGCTTGTCTTGGTGGCGGGTGGAGTGTGTGGACGGAACAGCTGGGTCAGAAACACACACATTACAGTCAACCCATTACAGACTCGAGTGGAGGCGACGCTCCTCGCACATTCACACTAATCCTCAACACCGTGCATGGTGCTGACATTCTAGATTTGAGCAATGGAAAATAAATATAAATAATACATGCTGCCTGTACTCTGAATCCTAAATAACAGCAACAGAATGTTCTGAACTTTTGCAAAATTTAAGCTTTTGAAAACCTCATCAAGCCACAATGTTCTAAGTCAATCATGACGAATTTGGCACGAAATGAATAAGACTGTTCTGATTAATGATCAAATTTATGCATTTCTCTGCCTTGATTTAGCCCTTAGCATGACGCTACACCCGTATCTAGAAATCTGCCCTCCTGCCGGATGATCAGCATGCTCATATAGCTTTAATGCTAATGAGAGTTTATCACACAATCACGCTGCTAATTGAGTTCTGAAAGCAGCCGCGATCAGCGATCAGCATGCCATTAGCATGCTAGCATGAATAGACTCCGGCTCATTTTTGTGGTCTCAAACACAATGCAAGGTCAAACTGGTCGATGCCAGACCGACTCAGAACTGATATTAATCACTGCGATTTTGCATTTATGATCAGATAAATAATGATTTTTTTTCAAATGAAGCATTAAGGAAAGATATTCATCACCTGTCTGCCAGAATCCACTACAAATGGCTCATACTATTGTTCAAGCATCATGTTAGCAAGTCCAGTTAGTACTTTATAAATAAAGATAGCCTGGGATGGACGGACGTTTTTTATTTTTAATGCGTTAGTCTCACAGACAGACAGCCCTGAATTCAACAAGAGAGATATTCTTCACACAGTATAAGTTGCAGGCTGATACGTTTTCCGTTTCCTTTTGATTGACAGGATATAATCAGGCTGTTTTTAAATGGCCGATAGTGGAAAATAATGGCTTTTAAACACTACAGTACTATTGTGATTTAAAAAAGCATAATAAAACAAACTCATTACGTTCCAAATGATATTTTACACATTATATCACAGTATAAATTGGGTCTTTATACTTTATGATAAATGGCTGCCATTTAAATTAAGATGGGTGTCCTTTGCATCTAAAAGATCAGAAAACTCCATGTTTAGACAACCCAACAGGCCAATACATCATTTTAGCGTTTCTAAACTGAACTCTGGCTATTATCTCAGTGCATTATCACATTAGAGCTAGATCATATATGATGCTTCATTAAATCTGAATGCAATATAAGATATAATTCATCGTTATGAATGCAAAATATTTTTCAATTTACAGAAAATGTGAAGTATAAGCGATGCATTGAAATATTTGTGAAGTGTTTAATTCAGTGAATAAATGGAGATTAAGTGCTATGTTTTTGCTAAATGGGAGCATAGAATGAAGAAATGTTCTACTTCTTTAAGTCTCAAAGATGAAGGAAACCCAACTCTGATCTAAAGCTAAATAAAAGAAATAAGACGACTGGCAAAAAATCTAAATGACGTACTAACGAAGCAATCCTGATAAATAATTCTAACACAAATCCAAATTAAATAAGAACAAACATGAAATAATCAACATTCCACACTCACCCGATATCAGTGTCAGCTCTTCATATCAAATGTACTGCTATAATTAAACTGACCGCCACTGAGAATCACACACACACACACACAGAGTACTTCCATCTTTCTTTAACGACGACATCTTTCTTTAATGTTTAGTGACTCAGCCGAAAATGCTCTCTAAATGCATTCGACAGTCTGGCCGAGACCCGACGCTGAACCCTCTCGCTCTGAAATACCACATAAAATAAAGTACTAAATGACAGCAAAGATGACAGTGCATAAGGCTGTCAGAGCTCAGATGGAAATAACTCGACCTTTACCTGAAAGACAGAGTCATGATATGCATTTCAGAGGTCAGAAATCCCAGATAGAGGTCGAAGACTCACACAAATGGTACAATCTTAAACTTTTGATGGATACATCTAAAAGCAAGCTAGTAAATATGGCAGAACACAAGGGCAAAACGTGTAATAGTGAGTACAACTAAAAAACACCGTACACACACTGTAAAAAATAAAACGTAAATTTTACGGTAAAAAGACGGCAGCTGTGGTTGCCAGAACTTTACCGTTAAAAATACGGTAGGAACGTTAATGGTTTTACAGACTTAACTTAAAATTTACAGTAATAAACTGTATTTTATTTTCTGATAAAATGTTGATTTGCCAACTTATTGACGTATTGATATCTGTTTTAGACCATTGTTATACACTGACAACCAACCACCAATCACAGCAGTGATGAGAGTTACATGAGCAATCACAGCTCATCACAAGTGAATACTTATTTAAATAGTACTTATATAAAGATGCTGCACAGTGTCATTCACACAAATATTAAACACACATGAAATAAAAAAATGCAATAAACATTAATTTAACAACATTAAATGTATCATAAATCCCTACTTAACTGATTCAAAAAAAACAATAAAACTCTGAGGAACCATAGTTTTCAACAAAAATAAAAAAAAATGTGATTTTATCACATAAAATGTACATAAAATGTGAAGTGTCACACAGGGAATTGTGGAAATGTCAATTTACGTTTTTTTCACTGTAAATTATACAATGAGTTGTTCTTTTTCACTTTCAAAAACTGTAAATTTAACAGTATTTGACTGTAAAATTGAATAACAGTTATTTAACGTATATAGTATGGAAACTTTCTGTTAACCAATTAACAGTTTTGTACGATCGCGGTATTGCATTCACTTGAAGAAAAAAAATCTACTCTGTTTTTCTGAATTAATTACTTAATTATCTCAGAATTAACGACTTAATTTTTCATGAAAAAAAAAATTGCTCTGTTTTTCTGAATTAACGACTTAATTTTTCATGAGAAAAAAGTTTTTGCTCTGTTTTTCTGAATTAACGACTTCATTTTTCATAAGAAAAAAGTTTTTGCTCTGTTTTTCTGAATTAACGACTTCATTTTGCATAAGAAAAATTTTTCATTCAGAAAAACAGCAAAAAAAATTCCATGAAAAATGAACTCATTAATTCAGAAAAACAGAGCAAAAAAAATTCTGCATGAAAAATGAACTCGATTTAATTCAGAAAAACAGAGCAAAGTTATTTTCTTCTGAAAAATTAACTCATTAATTCAGAAAAACACGGAGCAAAAAAATTTTTCATGAAAAATTAACTCGTTAATTCAGAGAAACAGAGCAAAAAAAATTTTCTCATGAAAAATTAACTCGTCAAATTCAAGAAAAACAGAGTAGATTTTTTTTCTTAAAATAAAATACAATCCGCCTCCGTAGTTTTGCACTGTAGCATTTTTACAGTACTTTACTGTTAAAATCAGCGGTTATTTTTTACAGTGCACAACATTGATACAGTATTGATTTAAGCATCACTACTACTATAAACTCAAAGAAAAGCAAACTAAAAGCAAACATTTTAGCTCGCAAACAACACTCATATAATAAACATGGTGTTAAAACTACAGCAGAGCTTGGACCCCAGATATTACTGTATGCATTTGGCGTGGAGAACTTCAGGTTCTTCTGCTGACGCTCGACCTCTCTGACTGAAACGTTACACAAAGTCTCCAGAGGAGAAGCTTTGGATTATGGGTAATTGGGCTACAGCGGAATGAGCACATCACACATCCCAACTTCCTCAAAACATAAAGCCGCCATGTAATTATCCTAGAATTGAAGAACAGCTCATAATGAAATCTGGCAGCATTTCTAATCTTACCAGGAGTTACTGCTAATGCTACGTACACTTTGGGGTCCAGCACAGCAAACCCAGAACACTGTTCAAACACTGTCCATAATGAGCCTCATAAACACCACAGTTGATTTCACTAGAGTCTCACTTTCAGGATGTGCAAAGCGCACAAAGACATATTACTATAAGCATAAAAACACACTAATGTTCAGAATGTGAGGCGAGATGACATTTTTTGGGAAAGAATGCTGCATTTTATCATTTAAACATGTGACTTTTCATGAAAATTCTATAATCCCAAGATTTCCGCCACCATATGATGTCATAATATGCAAATTAAATGGCACAAATGCAATCCCTACATAAACTTTGTGTCATCCTTAATATTTCTAATTTATCTTTTATCACTTTTTAAGATATAGCCTTTTGAAATTAAGATGTAAAAATGAGACAAGCTTATAGGAAAAAACCTCTGGAGCCTAAAGGGTTAATGCATCTAGTAAAATCATAGAGCTGGAACATTAGGTACGTAATACAGTCATCGCATGGTAACGGCAGGAATATCTGGTATTCTTTTCAGAATTAGTCAGGTTACAAATTTCACTGAAAGGAATGTCTGTATGGGGCGTGTGTGTTCTGGAGCGGGCTCTCAGGTTTGAAAGTGCTCGCAATTTGTAGGCAGCTTACTAGATTATATCAAAAAGCTAGAATGTGTAAAATCAATACTAGATAATTATCAATGAGACGTGAGAGAATACCAATAAACCAGTGCTAATGATTGTATGACGTATGAGCTTCAGGAATAATACATAAAGCATATTATTTTCAATTGCTTGTAGGCGGTTAAAACAAATTGAAGAAAACTAAAGAATAAACGCTATTTAAAAATCACCTGATACATTTGGAGGTGTTGAACAAACTTTAAATTGGATTTGATATCCTTATTCAATGCACATTACATTTGTTACTCATGTAAAAGGGAAACAAAAAGATTGTGTTCTTCTGGTTAGGAAAATGAGAAAAGTACTCAAGCTCGGAATTGTGTGATTGAAGAGAAAGAACGCAGGGTTTGGAACAAAAAAAAGAGAATAAGAGCAAATCATATTTGTTTTTTAAATTCACAAGTGCATTATATGATTATAGGTGGACTAATATCAACATGTTCAATGATATTCCCAGTACAATTATTACTGTAATTGACAGCAATGAATGAAATGCGACAGACACAACCATCTCCAACAGAAACAAAATGCAAAACAGCATTTCCAGTGATCTTTTACAGTATATCCCTACTGAAGGTAGAACAGCAATCAATGTCTCGGAAAGGAGGAAGTGTGTTGGACCTGAGATGCTGCATTGCAGAGAGAGAGACTGAGGGCGAGTGTATTATTCTCCTCCATCTGTGGAACTGATTTGTCCAGTTGTTGGTTTACAATCACTGGCATATGCGAGTCCACACACACTAATGTCCACAGATCCACAGACAAAACCCACTGATCTGCCTACATGAAATGCTAACAAACACAACTGACCTTGTATACTCAGACAATTGACTGATTTCAATAGAGTTTGATGATGGCATGTTGTATCAGTGATTCTGAAATAGACTGAGTGTGTTCACAGCGAGATTCAATACAACAGTCAAAGATGTCTCAGCCATTACGTGCACGAAAACCAGCACACACCTAGGGCCCTATAATTTCTGCGATCACGGAATAAAAAGCACACTTTTTACAACTAAAATAACAGTAAAGGGTAAAAAATGGATTCCCAAAAATGTAAATGGAAAAACGGAATTTGCAAAAATTAAAACGGAAAAAACGGAATTTGGGAAAAAAATTTAATGGAATTTGGGAATAAATAAAACGGATTTTATAGGGCCCTACACACCTCCTCCAAACAATTGGCCTATGGCTAAGCCACGCCCCCTCCTAACCCTAACCCTAACCCTAACCCTTGGAAACTATCTCACTCAGAGTAAATTTACGAAAGACTTGCCGAGTAAAAACCTAAACATATTCATCAGTAGCTTTAATTAGAAATCTTTAAGTTAAATTTACTTGGAATATGGAATTAATTAAACTTTACAAAAAATAAGTAATTTCAACTCGGCTAGTAAAAGGTTGATTAATATCGATTTCCTTTGCCTTTATATTACATTTCACAAAAACAATAATCTTGAATTTTATTAGTCATTTATAGTACGTGCTTTGCTTGAGAATCATCTAAGTAATTTATATTACATCATGTCAGATGTTAAACATCATGTGAATGCAAACACCTCAATATTTAGTAGACAATACACACTGGCGGTAACATTTGATGGGTCGATTTTGTGTTTGAATGTGTCATTTTGAGCAAAAAAATTCTAGAAATGTCACAAAATGGCGAGTTACTAATACCTGACAACAAAAATAGATGATAAAACAGTGTAAATACAGCTGGAAACCAGTGAAAAATGAGCCTCATTAATTATTCAAGGTCCAGTGCATGATGGGAACCCCAGTATCAGAAAAGTTGCAGTAATTGGGCCCAGGCCCTGGAAAGGGCGCAGGAGCCCTATTGTTTTCCTTCCGATTATTATTTTTTTTTTTTTTTTTTTTTTTTCTTTTTTTTTTTTTTTTTTTTTTTTCTAGCGACTATTCGGGCACTTTTGAGGCCCTTAACATGCTCGAAAACTCTTGAAACTTTGCACACGGGTCAGAACCCGCGGCCATCAGAGCCGGGCTGAAGCTGGTACCCGGGCGTGGCAGGCGGCTCGTCAGCGCCCCCTGGAATGGGGTCCGAACACCTGGTCCATAACTCAAACACACTTGCATGTAATAATATGAAACTCGGTACACATGTCGATAGCAGAATTTCATCTATACCTCGCGTTCTTACTTTTACCCCAGCCCAACAGGAAGTTGGCTATTGAGGTTTTTTTGTAAAACACACGCAATGAACTTTTAAATACTCCTCCTAGAGCTCTGATCCAAATTCGACAAAACTCGGTCAGCGTGAAGTCAAGACATTGAGGATGAAAGTTTGTGTGGGGATTTTTGATATCTCGAACGGTTTGGCCGTGGCGAGGAAACGAAACTATGGCGAGAAACGTGAAACAGGAAGTGTGTCATAACTTCAGCATACATTAACTGATCTGGATGAAACTTCAGCAGTGCGTTCGCTGTAAGAGGACGATCACATGGATGTGACTATTGTGAGTCAAAGTTATAGCGCCACCAACTGGCAGCAGGAAGTGTGTCACTTTCAAAATGCTTTGAAATCACCCTCTTATTTTTACCCGATTTGCTTCAAACTTCATCTGTATAATGTACATACACGGCAGATGAAGACCTATGAATGGATTCTTGATATCTTTGAAACTGTTGCCGTGGCGACGCATCAAACTTTACCATTCTTTAGGATGCATTCTTTTAGGGATTCGAACATTTGTCCATAAATCAAACACACGTGCATGGATTAATATGAAACTCGGTACACTCATAGATCACATCAGGCCAAACAACTTTCGTGCTCTAAGTTTTCGACAGTTCAAACGGAAGTCGGGAATTATGTTTTTTTTTTTAAATAATTGTCCTAGAAAAACATCAAATTACAACCCATGCTGTTACCAATCACCACCAAACTCGGTGTGCATGAAGTCAAGACATTGAGGATGCTATATTACGGACGGATTTTTGATATCTCGAACGGTTTGGCCGTGGCGGATTTTTTTGACTAAAAAAGGACACATATAAGTGTGTTATAACTTGGTTAGTTTTACTGACAGTTACAAAACTTGCCGTGTATATTGTTCTATTCAAGCCAAACAACTTTCTAATTAACAATAATAAGCTCAAACCCACAGAAAGTCAGATATTGTAGTTTGAATATGATCATGCTCTTTCTGAGCCTAGGCCTGTCACACAGTCTGTGTGTGTGTGTGATTGAGTCTTTTGACACACAGTCTCTGTGTGTGTGTGTGTAGGGGGAGGGGGCTTAATAATTTCACTGTGTGTCTGGCCTGCTAAAGTAAATACATTTCTTAAGCCTGGTATTTTTTAAATAAGTTTTTGTTTTTATTTTTTTATAAGTAAAGACATATAACCTGTTTAATTGTAGTGCATTGACAATAGTTTTATATAATTAGTGTATTAATTAAATTAACTTGGTCCATAAATCAAAAAGGAAGTGTGTTAAAACTTCTGCATACATTAACTGATCTTGATGAAACTTCAGCAGTGTGTTCGTTGTAAGAGGCCGATCACATGGATGTGACTATTTGTGAGTCAAATATATAGCGCCACCAACTGGCAGCAGAAAGTGTTTCACTTGCAAAATGCTTTGAAATCACACTCTTACTTTTACCCGATTTGCTTCAAACTTCATCTGTATAATGTAAACACACGCCAGATGAAGAGCTGTGAAAGCATTATTCAATATCTAAGATAATGTTGCCATAGCAACGCATCAAACTTTAACATTCCTTTTTTTGATGATTTTGAGTCTCTTAGCGGCTTTTGGGGCCCTTAATGGGTTTGAAAACTCTTGAAACTTTGCACACAGGTCAGATCCCACAGCCATCAGAGCCGGGAAGATGGTACCCGGGTGTGGCAAGGGGGCTAGACAGCGCCCCCTGGAACGGGGTCCAAAACTTGGTCCATAAATCAAACACGCTTGCATGTAATAATATGAAACTCAGTACACATGTTGATCTCATCGTTTCATATATTCATATATTCTCCTCAAGCCGGACAACTTTCTAATTTACACTCATGAGCTAGGACCCACAGAAAGTCAGATATTTTGGTTTGAAAATGTTGAGTGTCTCTCTGAGCCTACACTTCTGTATGGCAAGCCCTTTAACATTTAAAAGCTAAGTTTGACTATTCGTAATTAACATTGTAGATATCAACAACGTCTTTCTAGTCGTAATTACATTTTGGATAGTTTGTATTATCATTTAAGATATCTGTAACGTAATTGTGACTAGTTGAAACGACAGATAGAGTATGGCAAGCCGTTTTAACATTTAATCATTTTAACCTACTAGTCTCTATTTTCATGCTACTAGTACTTATTTTTTAGATACTAGTATCTATTCCATTAAGTACTAGTACTTATTCATTAGCTACTAGTGCTTATTCTTTAGATACTAGTGCCTTTTCTTTAGATACTAGTGTTTATTCTTTAGGTACTAGTACCTTTTAAAGATACTAGTACTTATTCATTAGACACTAGTCCTTATTTATTAGATACTAGTACTTATTCATTAGATGCTAGTCCTTATTCATTACATACCAATGCTTATTAATTAGTTACTAGTACTTATTCATTAGATGCTAGTACCTATTAAATAGATACTAGTACTTATTCATTAGACACTAGTACTTATTTCAATGGTGACTAGTAACTATTCTTTTGTTACTAGTCACATTTTTTCCAGTGACTTCTATGGTGATCTGTCATTCAGATATCAACTATTCAGTTCTGACTAGTATGTTAGTATGTATTCCAATTGTGGAATACATACTAGTATGTATTCCAAAGCAGGGGTTACGTTTTTGCACGTCGATGCAGAATAACCCTAAAGGCACCAAGGTGGCGGTGCCACACGGCCTTATGTATATATATATATATATATATATATATATATATATAAATATAGCTGCGAAGACCGCGATGGAGGGCGAAAGCCGCGGATTCCGCCATCCCGTGCCGTTACAGACACCGGGTTTGGGTCCACCAGGCGTGGTAGCCAGCTAGCGATGACTGCTGGCAGCTATATTTTTAGCTTAGATTTATATGTGAGTTGATTTTTACACTTTGATTTACTACTCGCTTAGAATTAAGTACTGATATGGAATTTAGTTAGTTTTTTAAATTCTTGTCTGAACTAGCTTTTCAAGTAAATTACAAAGTTTTCGCTAGTATTACTTCACCAAAAACATTTTTTACAGTGTATGGCAGACATTTCACAGGAGGCAATTAGTGATTTTTGGAGACAGAAAGATTATATATCACCTCGAAGTTACATAAAGGGCTTTAACTCATGCATTGGAGGGATATATTAATAATTTTATTGTTGAGAAAGTCAATGAAAAGCTTCAGCTCCAAACAAAAATAAGCAGGTAACCACTGGTGCTACAGTATTTACATGAATCATTCAGCACAACATCTCAGTTATTTACAGATTGCGTTAATGAAGCTAAGTGACGTGATGTACAACGCAGCTAGAAGCTAACGTAACGTTTTCTAATGTTAGGCTAACGTTACGATTAGAGAGGTTTTAAAGATAACGTTCAAATACAAATACATCCTTGTCTAATTTATCCATGTGTAGTTGGTGTGAGTCGACCACATAACTTAATCCAGAGCAGACACTTATCTCGGTTGAGATGTGGCTTGAAAAGGTAAAAAAACACACACCGTTCGCCCAGCCTCTCGGGAACCTGAGTGTCGGGGTTGCATGTACCCTATGCACACCATTTGACCATTTAAACTTAAAATGCCAAGAAAAACGAATAAAACTGACTAACTGGCAATGCATTTCAATGGACGTGGAAGCAGAGAATGTCCGAGTGTATTGGGTTAGCTGTGCACTGTGATTGGCTCATCGTGTTTGAGGGCGTGGCTTAGCCATAGGACCGATTGAGAGGGTGTGCGCTGGTTTTTCATACATGTGACATCGTTACTGATCAACTTGGAAGTTTTATATACTCACCAAATGCAATTCTGATTCTCATTTATCACTCTGGAAGAGTTCATTTCAGAATAATAATGCTCAAAGCCAGCGAGACGATGGTGTTTTAGGGAGGGCTGCCTGGGAGAAAAGATTAACAATCAAACACAGTAGGAACATTGAGTTTACTGCTGATAACATCAGAGGCTTGGAAACAAAACACCACTCGCAGAGATTAGAGGGGCTTTTTGATACTCGCTGATGCCAAATAAGTCAGACTGGAAAGAATATGAGAGGCCTGAAGGGTTAATTTGATCCACAGCTGGAGATGGCAAAGGTGCCGGGTGGTTTGGAGGTGTTTGGCCCGGCTGATGGAGAACCACTTCACCCTGCCAAAGCTCTTTGGCTCATAATAAGATTGGCATCTAATCCATTACACTTCAGAGACTTTCAATCTCTACAAGTGAATAACTTCAGCACACAAACACAGAAGATAAACCGCAAAACAAAACACAAGCATGACCAACTTTAAGTCCCGAAACACTACGTGTCCATGAATGCAGGCGCTTCCAGCTACGCAGACTCGAATTTCATGCATCACTGCATTTAGAAATGCATCAGCGTGGCATGTGTGTGCACACTGTCTGATTCTGCTGTCATTTTTGCATATGAAAACATGGCTCTCAAACCTCAAGCAGTCAGAGAAGTTCAACTCATGTAAAAAAAGAAGAAAAGAAACATACAAAGAGTGTAAAAGATTCCTCGTGTGTTTGTGATTCAGGGTTTGTCGATACAAAATGTGGACTAAAAAAACATTAAAATGTAATAAATAAATAAATACATACTACAATACAATGGTCGCATAAAAAAAAAAAAAAAAAAAATAATTACTTAAAGGTAATAAATATAAAATACAATAATGACAACAGCAATGATCAATATGAATAGCTAAAATAAAATAAAAAATAAAAAAAAAATTATATATATATATATATATATATATATATATATATATATATAATTTATGTATTTATTTTATTTTAGTTTTATATATATATATATATATATATATTTATTTATTTTATTTTAGTTATTATATATATATATATATATATATATATATATATATATATATATATATATATATATATATATATATAATTTATTTATTTATTTTAGCTATTCAGATTGATCATTGCTGTTGTCATTATTGTATTTTATATTTATTACCTTTAAGTAATTTTTTATTATTATTATTATTATGGACCATTGCTGATGCCATTGTATTGTCAGTATGTATTTATTTAATATATATTTTAAAAAATAGATAAAAATGAAAAAAAAAATAGATCAAATAAAAATAAAAACACTCTGGTCCACACACGAAAGCGCAAAGCAATAAAAACCCAGGACATTAACACAAGGATTCCTTATACAAGACACAATATTGAAACTAATGTGACATTAAACACCCTGAGTTTTAAATCTGTATTTTACAGTGGGGATATTTGAAGCGCATCATTCATAACCCATCAAACAACGTGATCCACTGACTCACCGGCACATCTAGAGGGTCCTTTTGCACTCTTTGTTTCTTGAGGTTTTTTGTAAAGTTCATTCTGAATCACAAGAGGCCTACAACAACAGCAAGCAGCAAGCGAACACAACAAATGTCATCATGTGCAAATTGAGTCTCGCTGGCTGAATGGAGAGCAGCTCTCAGACTGAGAATGGCAGATTCTGAGAAAGGTCAGTCTCGTGAAACAGCGCAGAGAGACTGTGGAAACACCAGAAAGAATCAGAGAGCATCAGAAAGACATGATGTCCTCCGGCAGCACATGGAGCAAGCAGCCCTGCGCTTTTACATGCAGATGAAATGCTGATATCACAAAAGGAGATCTCTGGAGATAAAAATCACAAACTTTGAGACTTTATGTGGGGTAGAGACGTGCTCTTAATAATGCATTGCTAACTTCTGAACCAAAACCATCCCATAGAAATTGCAGTTTACAACGAAAACACCTCGAGCTCTCCAGGGAACTAGATTTATATACTGTTAGGAAGTTTCTTGAAACTCAAAACTACTGCAGAACTACACCGTTTAATTCTCTCATCGAGATCTGCAGCTTTTTCATAAAATGTATTCCAAATGCATATTAATGCATCAGAATTAATGCATCAAATATGACATTACATTGGCTGCTGAAAATGTTGCTTGGCTGTCACAGGAAAAAAAATGCCTTATAGTGTAAAAATGTTATTTTAAAATGAAATATTACTGCTTTTACTGTACTTTTGATAAATGTGTTGGTGATCATTATAAACTTTTTTTAAACCTCAAAACTTTTATGAATAAAAATTCTGAGTGGTAGTGTGTATATATATAAATGTCTGGACCTCTTTCTATGAATATTGTGTGAATTGTTTTGGTGTGACTGTGGCATTACCTGATTTGCATAATTACTATCATTAACCGGGTTCTAAAACAACACTATCAGCTGGTGCTAATCATTCTTAATGAGAGACATGTTGAGAGAGATTACTGGTTTTTGAGATACAAATACATTTAAAAATTGCAGGGTTACATTTTCAGACTTATTTGGGATCATAAAAAATGTATAATAATAAAAAAATAAAAAAAATAAAACGAAAAAGTCAGCAAAATTAATCCAGATGAGAAAGTGAGAAGCTTGTGATCTATGAAGACAGCATCCTTTTTAGATTTTATGCAAGCCAGAAAAAAATGTCAATGCATAGAAGTACTGGTATATGCACTGTGAATAAACTGAACATGCACTTATGAACATGGAAAAAATAAATAAATAAATTATATATATATATATATATATTTGCACAGTAAAGCTGAAATTAACAGCCTAACATAATTATGCGCCTGGTTGACTTTATCGTTTCACACAGTGTTGCTATGCAAAAACAGGAAACTTCTCTTACACATTTAGCTCCTTTATTACCATTAAAGGAGAACTTCCAGTGCAAAATGAACCTTTGGTCTAATTACACATTGGTCCCTAGTCGACAGTTCCCTGAGATTTGTTTTCATGATAATCGAATGTAAAGTGTTGTATCTCTAAAACTGTTTAGTAACGCGAGTAATGCTAGTAAATGGGGGCATATAATAAGTAAAAAGAAATCGCTAGTTTATACCACTAACAAGGCTTAAAATAGCCCCACACTAACACAGTAACATAATGAGGGTCCCTACATGCATTTAGATACTTTTAGATTCAAGAAACTTTATAAAGACGGTCCAATTCAGTGTATACAGACAGGAGCCATCTTTGGAAAACAGTCTCGACCAGTCGAACCACGAACGACGTGCCAAGTGAGCTGAACTGTATGAACGTTGTTCGTTGGTTTAGACTTGTCGAGACTGTTTCCAAAGGTCTACACGAAGTGGACAGTCTTTATAAAATATCTTCTTATTAAACTGTCTTAGTGTGGGGCTATTTTGAGCCTTGATTTATTTTTACTTATTATATGCCCCCATATACTAGCGTATATGCTAAACAGTTTTTAGAGATAAAACTCTTTACATTTAATGATCATGAAAATAAATCTCAGAGAACGGTCGACTAAGGACCGATGTGTATTAGACCAACGGTTCATTTTGCGCCGAGTTCTCCTTTAATTTAGCTGGATAAACACAAACATCAGATGATTTCTAATCTAGGATTGTCCATGAACGGAGCGCAGGTGTCTTCATTCAACATCACCTGCATTCTGCCATGGAAGTGACTGAAGGTGTTAATCACACCTGGAAGAAATAGAAACACTCTTCCAGGCGTGATTCCCGGCAGCTCACGGTTCACAGTGTTCATGAAGAGCATATTTACAGCATGACAAGATGCTGCAACAAAACAAAGCACTAGCACCCCTCATATAGACTGTGCACATCTAAGTGCCCTTTTATTTTTAAGTCATTTTCACTTTTTTCATCACATCCAAACACTCTATTTCTACTCAACTTTAAAACACAAATGTAAGGCCTAATAGCAAAGTATTGCTCAGGCTATGACATGAACAACAATATTCAAACTATTCAAATGTCTGTGAAAGTCCGTGTTCATGTTGCTGTGCAACATAACTATTGGTAAGGAAAGGTAGTCAGAGAGAGATTCAGTAAGGCACATTAAACAAGCTCTCATCCGCCTCCATCAATGACGCCCACTGGAGAGAGAGAGACCGCACATTGTTTCTCCACTGTCTCGTGCACCTGTTGACTCCACTTTCCAGCGCACAGGATGTGATGCGTACACCTGCAGGGGTTCTCCATGAGCGCTCCGACACACAGGTGGCTTCTGCCTGACTCTATGAATTCCAATATCAGAAGCCTGACCCCCGACCTCTCAGCCAATCAAACCAGCACACGGCAGCTGGGGCAACACCAATCTCGACAGTATTCCTCCACAGCGGAGAGAAGCACAAGGAATTTATGAGAAGTGCATTAGACGCACAAATAAAATCAAAACTTCAGAGCCGCATATTTCATCCTGCCACACGTGTCTACAATCCCAGCACGGATAGACAGGGAAATTACTGAGAACTTCAGCGGATCTGTGCGATCTTACACTGAGTCTTATTTCTATCCGGTATCCTTGAACATCAGAGCTTCTCATCACATTCACTCATCTGAAGAGCACCGGCCTACTTTATTTACAACAGAAGATAACCAAGAGAAATGAGAGTGGTGCTTACACAGTGCACAAGCCTCCGCCCTGAGGACAGAGTCGATGCTGTAAAGTTAACAGTGTTCTGGGTAGCTGCATGTGCAATGTGGTCGCTAGGGTGCAGGTGCAACATGGTCGCTGAGGTGCAGCGTGGTCGCTAGGGTGCAATGTGGTTGCTAGGGTGCAATGTGGTTGCTAGCGTGCAATGTGGTTGCTAGGGTGCAATGTGGTCACTAGGGTGCATATGGTCGCTAGGGTGCAACATGGTCGCTAGGGTGCAACATGGTCGCTAGGGTGCAGCGTGGTCGCTCAGGGTGCAATGTGGTCGCTAGGGTGCAATGTGATTGCTACGGGTGCAATATGGTTGCTAGGGTGCAATGCGGTCGCTAGGGTGCAGGAGCAATGTGGTCGCTAGGGTGCAATATGGTCACTAGGGTCTAACGTGGTTGCTAGGGTGCAGCAGTGCAATGTGGTCACTAGGGTGCGATATGGTCGTGGACGGCTAGGGTGCAATATGGTCGCTCAGGGTGCAATGTGGTTCAGGGTGCAATGTGGTTAGGGTGCAATGTGGTTGCAAGGGTGCAATGCGGTCGCTAGGGTGCAGGAGCAATGTGGTCGCTAGGGAGCAATGTGGTCGCTAGGGTGTTACGGGTGGTTGTGAGTGATAAGAACATACCCTCAAGTCTCTGAGGCGATGTTTACACCTGGAGTTTTGGTTGATTGGGTCACAAGTGGACAACGCTGAATACAGGTGTAAACGGAGTGTGAAACGTTTTGAGCTTGTCCGCTTTCGACCATTTACAGGTAGTCGAAACGCATTTGACCAGATTGCTTTTATAGTTTAAGCGCTCATGAGGCCGAAGCACGTTTGAACAGTTTTTGTATATCTATATGTGGAGTGAAGTTGTTGAACAGACTACGTTCAGTGCTCAAACAATGTCCAAGCATAACTAAGTTCAAAAGCGGTAGAAAAGTAGTTTTGACAAGGTACGAGAATGACAAAGGTCGTTGAATGGGTGATCTCAGTGAATTTATAAAATATAGCCAATATATATATATATATATATATATATATTTTTTTTTAAATGAACGAATCTTTTTCTTAGTCAATTCGTCCGTTGAATGAACCAAACGACTCAGAAAAAGATTTGTTAATTTTGATGAATGAGTTCGAACAGGAGAGTCACGAACGCTCATCAACTTAATTTTGAATTTATTTTTTTTCATTTTTATTTTGTAAAACGAAACTAAAAAAAATAATTAAAAAAAAATCATCTCTTCGCATACTGACCTCATGTGTAAACATTATGGGAAGAGAGCTAGTACAGGATTTAAACTTTGACGGCTGAAGACACAAGTTTGGTTTGAAGATGAAAAACACACCAAGCACAATGTTCTAACACCATTGCTGATTTCTAACACACACTCAGTGATCAGCGTGGTCTTGTGAGAAACAGTATCTGCTGCTCTTCACATGTTTTTCTGTCATCTCCTTTCAATTGCACTAGCTTATTTTGTTCAAGGATTTTTGTTTCACCTGTTTCTTCATCCAAAATGCAAAAAATGGTCTGATCACTCAGTAAAGTAACAGCACATCGGTCCTTGCTGTTTTGAAGCATCATGCTTAGTTTGTCATGCAAGTGTAAGCTAACCACCAAAATTATGAGTATAATAATAATATAATGATATTAAGAACTCAAGCTTGCCTCAGCAACAAAACACCAATTACACTGACAAACTAGAAGGTTCAGAGATGCTCGGAAAACTCTCAAGTCTGCGTAGGGAAACTCAGGTGTGACTTCCTGCTGGCTGTGAAAACACACTAAACCTTCATCTTCAGCCAGTCACGCTGGACGCGTGTTTGGCAGAGGAGTCGAGAAGAGAGGCATGAATAAAACAATACACAACAAGAGGAGAGAAACAGACACACACACACACACACACACACCAAGATTCATAATTCATATCTTTCATTTCAGCAGCCGCCCACACTTCTGATAGAGCGAGAACAGAGTGAATACACACAGGTGCACACAGAAACGCTACATGCCTGACACACACACTAACTGATGCTGCACTGATGGCAGGAAATATTCGCAAACACATTCTTGGCCATTTCTGACTGCTGTTTCTAAGCAACAGCAGCGTGTGTTGAAGGGAGAGAGAGAGGTAATGTAAGAGATGCTCGCGTACACCACTGCATATATCTGATGTTCCTTCCAGCGCAAAATTGAAAAAGAAAATTTGCACAGAAGATTAACTAAGAAACTATGTGGGGAGAAACAAGATTTACTGAATCAGAGCTAAGTGAATGAACTGCATTTCAAATAGTTGAACATGAAACCTCAATGGAAACCAGAAAGTCCTAAAACAGGGCAGACAAAAAGTTTCCAAATGCACAAAACCCCACAGTCTTATCTCAAACTAACAAGCTGTCTTTAGAAAGCATTTTGATATACAATCAATCTTATCAAAAACTATCATCCGGACACAATTAGCTGAAATATTTGCAATATACACACACACGAGTTACAGTATAAAGTGCCGGTGAGAGTCACACAGTCTGGTTTCTGCTCTGGCGATTAAAGGATCTGACCAACAGAAACTGGTTTTGCCGAAGAAGAAAAACATAGGAAGCACGTCTACTTACTTATTCTGCATCATGTTCATTATGACCCAGTCGGCAGGATAGACATTCTTTCCAATGAGATCCTTAAACATGATAAACGTCTCCATGAGGAAATCCTAAAGGAGAGTTGCAGTGTTTTGGGTGAACAGGACATGACAAAAACTATAAAAAAAAAAAAAAAAAAAAAAAAAAAAAAAAAAATATATATATATATATATATATATATATATATATATATATATTAAGCAATTAAAACATATTTTATCCATAAACACATTACACTATTATTTTATATATCATATTTGATCATGCTTGAATTTTATTAATCATATATATACATATTTGATCATGCTTTAATTTTATATTAATATATATATATATATATATATATATATATACACACACACACACACACACACACACACCACACGGTCAAAAAGTTTAGGTCGGAAGATATTTTATTCTCTTCTGCTCACCAAGGCTGCAATTTTTTGATAAAAAATACACAAAAAACACAGTAATATTGTGAAATATTATGACAATTTAAAATGACTTTTTTATGTTTATATATATTAAAATGTAATTCTATACCTCTAAAAAAAGCTGAATTTTCTGCATCATTACTCCAGTCTTCAGTGTCACATGATCCTTCACAAATCACTCTAATATGATGATTTTATGCTCCAAAAACATGTATGATTATTATCCATGTTGAGAAACAGTTTTTTACATTTTTATTTCAGAATTCTTTAAATGAATAGAAAGTTCAAAGAACAGCATTTATTTAATTAGAATCTTTTCTAACATTTATAAATGTCTTTACTGTAACTTTTGATCAATGTAACTCATCCTTGATGAATAGAAGTATTGATTCTCTATTTATTTCCCCCAAAAATAAAATACAAATTCTTACTGACCACAAACTTTTTAAAGGGTAGTGTTTAATGTAACAAAAGCTTTCCATTTCAGATAAAAGCTGTTCTTTTGAACTTTCTATTCATCAAAGAATCCTGATATAAAAATGTAAAAAACTAAATGCAAAAAGTGATTTGTGAAGGATCATGTGACAAATTGTCATAATATTTCACAATATTACTGTTTTGTGTGTATTTTTTATCATGAAAAATCTTACCAACCTTAAACTTTTGAACGGTAGTGTATATATACACACATATATATATGTGTTGTGTAATATATAGACATTTAATAATATATGTCTATATAAAAACATGTGGGTTGGGAGTAAAGAGTTGCTCATGAAGTTTTTATTGGCATAGAACTCACCACTACGTCTGTGCGCATCTTCCCAAAGGTGCTGATGAGGTGGGTGTAGTGATAGTCGTCCATCTGCCGTAGAGTGGCGGTCATACAGGCTACGAAACTGCCCTGCAAGGAGACACACAGACAGACGGACAGATGATCAGTGACAGTACAACACCTCCAGCACCTGTCCCAAACACTGACAGTTCGTGGCTGTCAGGACCAAAGACCTGCGATTAAAGTGCCATAAACCCTTCAAAAAGAACCTGACGCGCCGTAACAGCCAGAGACTTCCCAGAGAAACAGAACAAAATTAAAGACTGCAACAATTCCAGAAGTATCTCTCATTAACAGCATTTCTGACAGAGTAATGTGATGAACAGTGAGTGTTTGAAATCGATATTTCTTAAATCTGATTACAACAGTGAGAAACACACAGTGGGAATCTAATGATACTTTCACTTTCCACAAACGGGAATTGGAAGCAATAAAACATGCAATTAACCAGGAACCAATTGCTAAGAAATGAAACGGAGGGGAAAACTCTTTTACAATTCAAAAACACAACAAAAAGACAGTAAAACACCTCAAACAAGCAGTGGGAGTCAAGACAGCACAGCTTATTATAAAATGTCACATTACCTGCTGCGGAAACCGAATTTATGTAACATCAATATAAAAGGAAGAGAGGGTAACACTTTACTTGGCACTATGACATCATGACAGATGTCTTTGTCATGACACCTTGACATAAACCAATACATCATAACCTGTCAGTGTCTTTGTCATGACAACTTGACATTACTAAGACAACACAACCTGTCATAAACATGACATAGCAGATTAATGATAAAACTTAAGAAGCCATCTAGCTTTATTGGTTAACATTACATTAAACTGTCTCTGGTTGGTTTTGACATTGGCTGTCATGAAGCCATTATAACTTTTTAATGAATTCAAATTCAATTAGTACCACTGTAGTTGAGGTCACGAAATATTCATGACACAGTTATAATGCCTCACGACAGCCAATGTCAAAGCCAACCACATTTTAACTTCATTCATAACAAAGTGATAACAAAGACATCTTAAACAATGTCATATTTGCATTAAAAATGTCATTATTGAGCGAAAGACTCACTATATTACTATTAAATCCTCATTACAAACTATATATTATTGGAAAAGTCTAAGACTCCTAAATAGATATTTTAGAGCTGTTTTTTCTTACAAATTATGAATGAACAGTAATATATGAATTTATGACAAGAGTGCGCATTAAAAAAATCAACGTCATTACTAGGAGTTTCTGACCTTTGTCACAAAAGTTAGGGCCCTATAATTTCTGCGATCACGGAATAAAAAGGACACTCTTTTTACAAGTAAAATAACAGTAAAGGGTAAAAAAAATGAATTCCCAAAAATTAAAACGGAAAAAACGGAATTTGCAAAAATTACAATGGAAAAAACGGAATTTGGGAAAAAATAAAATGGAATTTGGGAAAAGAATAAAACGGATTTTATAGGGCCCTAAAAAGTCGACACACACACTTTTACTAACTGAAACTTTGGTTTTTAGTGCTAAAAGTTCATAATAAAACATAATTAGTATTTGTCAATAAAAAAAGATAAAATTATATTTTAAAAAGTAAGGTAAGAAGTCCTCTAAAATTATATATATATATATATATATATATATATATATATATATATATTTTTTTTTTATTATTATTATTATTATTATTATTATTATATCACATATTTTAGTAGTTATCATAAATTAGGTATCATTTGAAAGCTTACGAACTCAGAATTCATCCTGTGTAAACCATTTTGAAATTGGATATTGCTTGTACCATAGAAACAGTATTTTTTTATTAGGCCCCTCCCCTTTTGGGCATCATCTTTCATAATTTATTATGAAAACCTTTTCTAATCTTGACAAAACACATATTGTCAGAAAGGTCTGAGTCTCAAGGTTCCATATTTATGTAACAGAAGTGATATTTGGATAGAAATGTATTAATTTGTTATGGCAAAATGCATACAATTAAATTCAATGGATTTCAATGGCACCCGGTGGCTATTTTCGGTATAACGCCTAAACAAAATCTCATGGGAACTTACATTTTTGTGATATCAACTTCAAATTTGGAACACAACTTGGTTAGATATATAGCTTTCATTTTATAGTAATTTTATAGTAAAACGTATTTTGTAAAATATTTATTTCATATAAAAAAAAGATTTACTGTAAATTATAACTTCCATAACTTTTTCATACTTAAATTTTTTGAAGTGTTTTCACTTTAGTAATAATCTGCTGATTGTTTTCTTTAAAACAAGACTTAGGTCTACATTCCAAAGCATTCTTGAATTACAACCATTTAAGTTTGTATAGTGCATTTTAATGTCAATTATCAAAAAGGGGGTGACAGGTAAAGGGTTAAATAAACTAAGCAAGCAAAGACATAGTTTCTTAATGGAAACTTGATGGAAGAAACTACGGCTAACATTATGAGTGAACTTAAGGGGGGAAATAATAATTATAAAATGACAACATGCAGCAGTCCTATTAGTTTAAAAGCCATTTCATTCATCTTTGCTCATTTGCAGCCATCTAAGAGGAAGGAAGGAAATTTCCAACAGATTCCACATGAACAAACACTGTGAATAGCAAGCAGACGTATATGAAGCCTCTGCACTTTGAAAGTGTGACCGGGGCTATTCTGCGTTTCCTCGGCTTGATTTTCATTTGCAAGTGTTTCCTGCAGCGGTAATTCAGGTCTGGCCTACATAACTCGGCAGAAGCAAAGCACACAGCGCATGTTCATCACAGGATTCCTCTTTCTTCTCTCTCCAGCTCACCTTAAGGAGAAAACACTGAGAAGCACGTTGTTCTGCAGAACGTACAGTGAGTGATAAAAATTCTGTGAAAAATTCATGTGCAATATGTTTATACAACTGAAGGAAAACTCAAGTTACAGTATTTCAGAGGCTGGACAAACACTGACGTTTATTTTCCACGCTGTGTAAAGACACAGTAAACACAGTTCGCCTGGAGTGAGAGATTAAGGCCTTGCCGTTCTGCTAATGTGGTTCGATAGCTAATATTTGTGTTTACTGAACATCTTATCTGAGTCTTTGTGTTTGAACAGGACTCATAATGGCAGACAACACCAGCATCACATACGACACAATATCAATGCCGTGAGCTTAAGATACTGCACCACATCTCCTAACGATTAACTTATACTTTTATTCACTTACAACATTAAGTGAGTCCCAGACTCATATTAAAGGAGTTGTTCACTTTAAAAAAAAACTTTTGCTGATAGACTTTACTACCCCATGTCATCCAAGATGTCCATGTCTTTCTTTCTTCAGTCGAAAGAAATTAAGGTTTTTGAAGAAAACATTCCAGGACTTTCTCCATATAATGGACTTCAATGGGAACCAAACGGTTCAAGGTCCAAATGAGAGTTTCAGTGCAGCTTCAAAGGGCTTTAAACGACACCAGACAATGAATAAGGGTCTTATCTAGCGAAACAATCGGTCATTTCAAAAATAAATAAAAAAGTAGTTGTATAAGCAAATATGCTCGCCTTGCTCGACTCTCTTGTTCGAACTCGTTCATCAAAATGAACAAATCTTTTTTGAGTCATTTGGTTCAGTCAACGAACTAAATGAACAAAATGACTCGAAAAAGGAATTCGTTCATTTTGATGAACGAGTTCGAACAGGAGTGTCACGAACGTGCATCACAAAACAGAGCAAGGCTTATAAAACTTTAACTTTGTTATTTATTTTTTAAATGAGTGATCGTTTCGCTAGATAAGACCCTTATTCATCGTATCGTGCACTGAAACTCTCATTTGGACGTTGAACCGTTTGGACCCCATTGAAGTCCATTATATGGAGAAAATCCTGGAATGTTTTCATCAAAAACCTTAATTTCTTTTCGACTGAAGAAAGAAAGACGTGGAACATCTTGGATGACACGGGGGTGAGTTAATTATCAGCAAAAGTTTTTTTTTTAAAGTGAACTACTCCTTTAAGAATAAATATTTCAGATGAAACCCATTACCAAAGGTGATCTGACACCTGATACATGACACACTGATACATAGGCTAAAGAGGAGATAAGAGTAAACCAGGGTGACATAGGTGATGGTTGATTGAGAGTCAGGAATGGAAGTGCCGTCAGAAAAAAAAGCCTTAGTAACTCAGAGCCAGAGTCACGCAGCCAAAACTGACGCCGAGTCTGAACCAGCAGCCAATGAGACATGCAGATATCCACGTCCTGCTGTGAGATGAGGAGTGAGGAACAATGACTCTCACACACTCCCTTCAGCATCTGTGAGTATGCCATTATTCCTGATGAAGGATCCTGGTGCTTTACTCAGAATATAACAGATTCCTGCTGAGAATTACTCATGTAGGAATTACACATGATTACGTTTCTCTGCAGTCCTTCAACCACCTGACAGCACTTCAAGATCTGACAAGACAGAACCTGTCCGATCTCTACATCTCTCACTCTAATGGATCAAAGGAAAAGGGATGGATGGAAAAAATAGACGAATCAAATTAAAGAAAATTAAAGATGGATGGAACAATAAATGGATGCTCGGATGGAAAATTGAAAGTATGCAGATCTGCATCTCCCAGACTGACCTGAACATAATGAATTAATAGAGCTATGATGGAAGAGGCTTTTAATCATGTTTTAGAGTTTGGATGACAGGCCTAGATGAGCGGACGGGGATCCTGCAGCTGCGATTCACACACAGAGACAAAGGCAGCATCCTCTAAGGTTCATCTCTCCCTTCATCTGTGTTGTGCTCCTCAGCCTGTTACCATGGAAACTGTTTTCTTAAGGAGGTCGATCAAATAAAAGTCAGAGGGAAAGAATGAGATCTTGCTGGAGAGTTTCCCCAACTCCAGCTCCAGAGATTCCTCAAGGTCAGAGGTTCACTTTGCTCAACACGAGGAGCTGATCAACCACACGCAACATGACCAGACATCCCTGAACAGCAGCAACAACAAAAAGGGTAGAGGAGTGGCCAGACACCTTGGAGAGCCAATCGGAAAACTAATCTGAGCACAAATCAATTATACCACCTTTAACCAAGACATAAATGATACCTGCAAGCTCATTTGGAAACCACAACATTGTTTCCAGACTCTTTGATGAACAGAAAGTTGTTCAAAATAAAAAAAAATAATTTGTATTAATTTAATAAATTTGCTTTTGAACAGTAGGTTATAGGATAGGGAACCTTGGTCAGGAAGTCAAAGTTACTCCATCACACAATACAGTTTTGCAGAAACAGCTGTGAAAAACCCAACACTATCTCATCGACCAATTTTGTATGAATTCGTACGAGTGATTAAAAAGTGGCTAATTCACCTGACCTTACTCGTACAAATTCGTACAATTTGTCTAAACCCACGTGATGGTTAGGTTTAGGGTCGGGGTCAGGGGTAGGTCATTCAAAATCATACGAATTGGCCAATTGCGTAAAATATGTACGAATTTACCAGAAATCGTACTAATTCGATCCAAGAGTGAGGTCATCCTCTAGAGCACCTTGCAAAATTTGATACGATTTCCTGTGAAATCAGGTTGGAAAAACCCAATAAATGACCTTCGTTGAGGAACACTGTACACCTGCAGAACAAGCACTGACATAATATTGCATCATTTATAGACACAGTTTGGCTTTGCTGTCAAATGAACACCTGCAGAGTGAACGGTGAGTGTCAATTAATGTTGCAGCTTTTAAAGTCCCAAAATCCCAAAGATGATGCTGGATGGAATTTAGCATTATCCCCAAAAACAACATACACTCTTATATGTTCTATATATGAAGCATAGGGTTCTTTACTCAACTCCAAAGAACCTTTAATGCTGAAAAAAGTTTTTATAATGACAAGAAATAACCCTTTTGGCACAAAGGTTCTTTATAGGCTATTATATTACACTATTCTGCGACATTTTGTAGTTGTAATTAAATTATTGTTTATTAAACTGTTGTAGTAACATTTTAATAATGCTGATTTTTGGAGGAGAAAAACTGAAATGGCACTCTTCGTGTGATATTGATTAAATACATAACATTATATAAATCTTATACATTTTCAATACATGAGTTCAGATGCAAAAGCCTCTAAATGCCATTTGAAATTTTCTTTTAAAATGACCATTTTTATCAAGCTTGTATATTTAAGTTCAGTAATTTCACTTAAATGACAATTAATAGGTAATCTTCATTGCCATTTAGGTGAAATTACTGAACTTTAATATACAAGCTTGATAAAAATGATAATTTTAGAAGAAAATTTCAAATGGCACTTAGAGGATTTTGCATCTGAACTCTTCACATATACAATTTTGTGATCATTCACATGCATTCATAAACCCATTTTCAGGGTCTTGATGTTTGTCAATAATATGAAATATTTAATCCGGAAAGGACAAAACAAATGATAATGAATGAACCCAAAAGGTTCCATTTACCTTTTTTCCTGGTTACAAAGAATCGTGAAGGGTTCCTATTATTGAACCCTTAAAAAGGGCAAGGCTTCTGTTTAGAACCATTTAGGGGTTCCAAATACGTAGCCAGTTGATAGAACCTTTTAAGGTTCTATATGGAACCTTTTCTTCTGGAACCGTGTATTGTATGCAGACATTTAACAAAAAACTACCAGTATGCCATCTGGGTAGATTCAGAATACTGTTTTAAGACGAAAATACAAAAATATAGGAAAAAAGAAGGACTGTATTTAAAAAAAGAGTGCCAGATCTTTCACATCTAATGGTTAAGTATTCTTGCTTTAGATTCGAGTCAGTTTTATTACAGCGCTGGAAGCGTGTTCATTTACAGCTAAATCACACTAATTAAATAATGGCTCTGTCAGTTACAAATGGAGCCGCCAAGACAGAATCCATGTCCGCTTAACGGAAGACAGAGACACCATCAGGAGCCTGGAAACATCTGGAGAAACAGCATCTGTGTGACATGCAAACTGTCTAACACTGCAGGAAAAGCCCCTCGCAGGAGAAATAAACACTATAGCAATCTCAAACTGACTCCACGTACAGGACTAAGCTGTAAAATTGATGTCATAAATATGAGCACGTTAACATACGACTGAACACATTCACACATTTGCACGGATCCATTAGAGATTAATGCTTTGCTAGAAAAAATATCAATACTAAACAAATATGATAAATTGGAAAAAGGGTGGAAAATGGTCATGAAAAATGAAGATAATGCCTGTTTTGTTGCAAGAAATCATTACTGTAACTGTAATTGGACTTCAGGGGAAAAAAATGAAATGCTAATGTAGAATATGGACCATTGAATTTGTAAAGGACGTCTGGTGTTTATACAGCAGTTTCTTAAGTATGTTTCTACCAAGCGAAACTTCTGAGTTTACATTTGTTTTGAAAGGAAAGGTGCAGAATGGATGATCAATAATCCAGATGGAACATAAATATTTACACACATTTGCCAAATGAGATGTCCAGCCAGAACCGGTCCTTCAGACATTCACATGTGTGCGAGATAGTGTTCGGCTTAATTACAGTTTATATCCAATGGGTTTACCTATGGCAGAATTTCAACCGGATTACACTTAGAGCTCAGAGAAAGTTAGTGCTTTTATCAGAAAACTTTTTTTTTTCAATATTAGCGATTAGCTGTACGCAACAGATTACATACAGGCTGACGACAGACGTGCAAACACACTCACTCATTCCCAACATGAGGAAAGAAGTGTGGGATCAGGTGCACATTTTAACAGCTCGTGTTTTAAGTCTCTTAATTAAACCAGAGGGATGAGGTCTGTCAATGGGTTGCTCATCTGAGAAAGATTCTCATGTATTCCTGCCCTGGAGAGGAACAGAGATTCACATGCACCTGCTGGTCAATAGTACGGCATTGTTACAAGAATACACTCACCTAAAGGATTATTAGGAAAACCTGTTCAATTTCTCATTAATGCAATTATCTAATCAACCAATCACATGGCAATTGATTCAATGCATTTAGGGTGTGGTCCTGGTCAAGACAATCTCCTGAACTCCAAACTGAATGTCAGAATGGGAAAGAAAGGTGATTTAAGCAATTTTGAGCATGGCATGGTTGTTGGTGCCAGGCACGGACCGATTTTCACACACAACCATTTCTAGGGTTTACAAAGTATAGAGTGAAAAGCGAAAAACATCCAGTATGCGTCAGTCCTGTGGGCGAAAATGCCTTGTTTGATGCGAGAGGTCAGAGGAGAATGGGCCCGACTGATTCAAGCTGATAGAAGAGCAACTTTGACTGAAATAACCACTCATTACAACCGAGGTATGCAGCAAAGCATTTGTGAAGCCACAACACACACAACCTTGAGGCGGATGGGCTACAACAGCAGAAGACCCCACCGGGTACCACTCATCTCCACTACAAATAGGAAAAAGAGGCTACAATTTGCAAGAGCTCACCAAAATTGGACAGTTGAAGACTGGAAAAATGTCGCCTGATCTGATGAGTCTCAGATTTCTGTTGAGACATTCAGATGGTAGAGTCAGAATTTGGCGTAAACAGAATGAGAACATGGATCCATCATGCCTTGTTACCACTGTGCAGGCTGGTGGTGGTGGTGTAATGGTGTGGCGGATGTTTCTTGGCACACTTTAGGCCTCTTAGTGCCAATTGGGCATCGTTAAAATGCCACAGCCTACCTGAGCATTGTTTCTGACGATGTCCATCCCTTTATGGCCACCATGTCCCCATCCTCTGATGGCTACTTCCAGCAGATAATGCACCATATCACAAAGCTAGAATCATTTCGAATCGTTTCTTGAACATGACAATGAGTTCACTGTACTAAAATGGCCTCACAGTCACCAGATCTCAACCCAATACAGCATCTTTGGGATGTGGTGGGAAACAGGGAGCTTCGTGCCCTGGATGTGCATCCCACAAATCTCCATCAACAAGATGCTATACTATCAATATGGGCCAACATTTCTAAAGAACGCATCCAGCTCCTTGTTGAATCAATGCCACATAGAATTAAGGCAGTTCTGAAGGTGAAAGGGGGTCAAACACAGTATTGGTGTGGTTTCCAAAATTGGAAATCGACACATTATGCAAGCAAATTTACTTTACACAAGAGCGATATCAAGCTAATTAAATATTTTAAAGCTTTCATGACTTTTCAGGCCGGAAAAAGTTCCATGAAATGTCTCGGTTTTTAATGGAAGTGGGAATCCTGAGGTTCAACCACTACATCCCAGCACCCAGATGGAATCTGCTAACTTGCGTTCATTTATTTATGCTGATTTTGAGGGAAAAATGCAGAACGATTTGATGGCCATGCTTTAATGATCAAAGTTAAGCGTAGAGTACTGCACAATGAAAGCACAATCAAATAAGTCAATTTATTTCATAAAACAACACATACAAATTTATGAGGCAAAGAAAACATGAGGGTCTTAAAATCACCTCGGATAATAAATATGGAGCCGCAACAGCAGTGGTGACAGGTACGTATGAAGCTGTGAGAGTGTACAGGTATGTGTGTGTGTGTGTGTCAGGAGATGGAAGTTCAAAGCCGTTTGTTCGAGGAACTGAATTTACTGTTGATGGTTCTCTGTGAAGTTCAGACTCTTTGATTTCAGTCATAATGGCCGGACAAGACGTGTGGAATAAGGGCTGGCGAATCCTGCAGGTTACACAAGGATTGGAAATAAAACTCACTCTCACTATTTGAATGTGTGCATCCGTATAACCTCAAAACTGAAGTAATGACTGAACTGACTTTACATGCTGATTCAACTAAATCCATGCTATGTCAAGCCTAAAGGAGGCTATTCAGCGGTGTGGCCTTACCAGCGGCTAGGACAACACAATCAATGTGTGCCGTGTCAGCAGAATGCATTTTCCTCCTGAGTGGCCCTTATGAGGGCAGATAGAACAATGAAACAAAAAGAGAATAATATGAAGAAAGAGAAAGAAACGCTGCGTAGATGAACCCAACTATCACTGGTCAACTATTAAAGAGTCATCATTTAATCACCCTCATGTGATTTCACTGTCTATGATTAAAAAAAACTGACTGGACTTCTGATGACTCGCCGCGTTGGGCATAATCAGTCATAAGTATCAAATGACATTCATAATTTGTCTTATGGTCATAGAGTGTGTCCCCGGCTTTAGTTACAGACACAATCACATTAGATTGTCTATTAGTCATGATCAAGCATTCAATATCACCATGGGATAAAAAAAAGAATGCAGTTAATGTCAGAATGACACAAACGATCAATCACATTTCAGAAATTCTAATAATAAACAAATGCAAAGGCCAAGATAAATGAGGTTTCTCTCTCAAACTCTCTCTCACACACAACACACACATTTATAAATAAGTAAGTAACACACAAAATATTAAGCTATTTTCAACATTGATAATATTGAGAAATGTTTATTGAGTAGCAAATCAGCATATTTGAATTCATTTCTAAAGTTTACACTACTGGTCAGAAAGCTTTAAGATCGGTAAGATTTTTTATGTTTTTAAAAGAAGTCTCTTCTACCTCACCGAAGGCTGCAATTTTTTGATAAAAAATACACAAAAAACAGTAATATTGTGAAATATTATGACAATTTAAAAGTACCTTTTTTATGTTAATATATATTAAAATGTAATTTATTCTTCTGAAAAAAGCTGAATTTTCAGCATCATTACTCCAGTCACATGATCCTTCACAAATCACTGTAATATGATGATTGTATGCTCCAAAAATCATGTATGATTATTATCCATGTTGAAAACAGTTTTTTACATTTTTATTTCAGGATTCTTTGATGAATAGAAAGTTCAAAGAACAGCTTTTATCTGAAATGGAAAGCTTTTGTTACATTAAACACTACCCTTTAAAAAGTTTGGGGTCAGTAAGAATTTGTATTTTATTTTTGGGGAAATAAATAAGAAATCAATACTTCTATTCATCAAGGATGAGTTACATTGATCAAAAGTTACAGTAAAGACATTTATAATGTTAGAAAAGATTCTAATTAAATAAATGCTGTTCTTTGAACTTTCTATTCATCAAAGAATCCTGAAATAAAAATGTAAAAAACTGTTTTCAACATGGATAATAATCATACATGTTTTTGGAGCATAAAATCATCATGAGAGATTTGTGAAGGATCATGTGACACTGAAGACTGAGAGTAATGATGCTGAAAATTCAGAGGAATAAATTACATTTTAATATATATTAAACATAAAAAAGTCATTTAAAATTGTCAAAATATTTCACAATATTACTGTTTTTTGTGTATTTTTTATCAAAAAATTGCAGCCTTGGTGAGCAGAAGAGACTTCTTTTTAAAAACATAAAAAATCTTACCGATCTTAAACTTTTGACCGGTAGTGTATGTATATATATATTTTTCTTTAATTTGGCATTTAATCAAGGAAATCCAAGGAAAGAGGCTATAAAAATAAATAAATCAAAATGTAAATGTGTAAATCAGCAGGTCACCACATGACCTAAAGCTGGATTTTCCTGACAAATTCCCTCCTCCCTCTCTCTGCTTTGCTGTCTTCCACCCGCCTCCTCTCTCTCTCTCTCTCTCTCTGTGTGTGTGTGTGTGTGTGTGTGTGTGTCGCTGGGGCTCTCAGTTCTTGGAGCGGCTGGTTCAGGATGGATGTCTCGTGTGCGCACATGCCATCGCTGAGCGCTGGACCCCACTGCAACCCGTCGGCAGTGTGCGCGTGAGTGTGTGAGTGTGTGTGTGTATGCGTGTGTGTGTGTGAGAGAGGGAGAGAGTCGCGGGGGAGCGCCGGTCGGGTGAAGACGCGTGCTGTGAGTTTGCGTGTGTGTTTTGGGGGCAGATGTCAGTGGAATCTCTCACGCTGGATGTGTAAGGATCACGGCAGGACCGACTGACCGTACGTGCGCTCTCGCGGAGAAACTTCCAACATGGCAGACCCTCTCTTGGACTCACCTCAGCTCTCGTGCCCTGACGGAGAGGGAAGACATGTGCTGGTCATCTCTCCCTCACCTTCATCATCACCACCACCACTGAGCCGAGGCTGGAGGTGAGTCTCTTCTTCTGCGTTTGAGCTGTAATCATTTCAGCTGGAGAAACACAGATGCACAAGAGAACTTGTGCACAAAAGTTGATTTGAGAAAATATGCCAAGTGCTGCTGATGCTGATCAGAACAAACACGGCGAGATCATCTGATCCTGTGGCGTTTCGATGCTTCAGATTAGTCAGATGCTGTGGTCCTCGCAATGCTTCGTTTAGCATTATTATAATCTTTTTATTTCAACCCACGCAGAGAGAGAGAGACAGCTTATGCTGGTCTGAACTGTAAAACACTCGCTGGATTTAGAAACTGTAGGTTAAATCATGGACAGCATTTAAAGGTCTAGTTCACTCATAAATGAACATTTGTGCATCATTTTCTTACTCGTGTGCCGTTTCAAATCTATATGACTTTCGTTTTTTTCCTCGTGAAATGCAAAATGAGATGATTAGCTGAATGTTCATGCTGCTCTTTCACATACAATAAAATGAACAGGAACAGAAGCTGCTGACCTCCCAAAAAAAGGACAAAAAGCACCATAAAAGTCGATGTGCATGGGGTGGGCGATATGGCAAAAATATATCACGGTTTATTTCTGGAAAATCATGATTAACGGTTTTATCTTCAATTCTTTTTAATGTTTTAATTGTTTTACTATTTTGCATGTAACTGAGCATTATTGCCAAACGAATGTCCCTATTTTAAAAACAAAGCCTTTTAGATAACAAAATATGAAATAAGAAAAAAAATTAGGCCAAAGTGGTGAAGATAAAAATTAGTCATTTATTTTATTTGTTATTAAAAAATAAAAACACAGTTAATATATAAAAGCAATAAATAGTGCTTTATTTGCTCAGCTACAGTACTGTATGTGTATTTAACAGTAGCATTCAAGAACAAATATAAAAATAAAACACTAGAAAGACTTTCACTGTATAAATTATACATTGATTCTTATTAAAGCTACTATTAAAGTTCTCAGTCAAGAACAGTGTGTGATTTCCTCGCTGTGTTTTGTTGTTTAACATTAAACTATAGTTTCCCCAAATGAAAATTGTCATCATTTACTCTCTCAAGTTGTTTTAAACCCAAATAGGTTTTTCTAAATTTATTTGAAAGAATGTGCCTATCCAAACAGTTGCTGGTCCCCATTGACTTCCATAGAACAGGTTTTCCTATTAAGGAAGTCAATGGGGACCAGGCGCTGTTTGTCAGAGTTTAAATGGCCGTGCGCTTCGGGTGTACGCGCTTATAGCCCACGTTAGAACAGCGCAACAGCTAGCAAATTAAATGTTTAACGGAAAAGGCTTTAGAGGACATGCAAATAATGACTTTTTGTGAATTGCGGTGTCCCGTGAGTGTAACTCTATCACTGCGTTAACATGTGATGTGAATGTACGTAGCACTGTACAGTATGTTAATAACATAATAAACAGTCAGCAAATTATTATCTAAATGTCGTTATTAGGAAAATCCCAGAAAATATAGAGGTAGCACTTTTTCGTCAACATCGCACACCCTGAATGTAATTTAATAGAGGTTCTGAGAAAAAAAAAAAGTCTATTTAAAATCTTAAATATTTAAAGGAATAGGTCAAGCGAAACGATCGCTCTTATTGGGTCTTATTAAGCGAAACGATCGTTCATTAAAAAAAAAACGTCCAGATTAAACGTGTTCTGTGATGCGCGTACGTGACTCCTGTTCGAACTCGTTTATCAAAATTAGTTCGTTTCGTTCGTTGAATGAACCAAATGATTCGGAAAAGATCCCAAGAATATTTTGAATGGATGAATCAATGACTCACTCATAAATACTTTTGTTATTTTGATTATTGGATTTTTAAAACGAATCTCTTGAATGAATGATTCAATGACTAATACATGTTTTAACAGTGATGTATCGCCACCTACTGGTCAAATTATTATTTAAAGTGCCATGTAACTTTCTAAAGGTGCTTCCTCGATTTTGAGCTGCTACCGTAGACATCAGTGTTTAAATTCGAACTATAAGCTTTAAATCACATTTCTACAGAAATGATGATACTGTGTGGTTGAAAAGACTGTTTGCGAAGCACTTTCTTACATGACAACTGCTCTCCCTGGATCACAGATACACAGATTTAAATGTTCTGGTGTGATTTTGTCAAAGGTTTAATAGACAGTCGAATCATTGTCACTTAGTTATGAGATTGTGTGGGTGTTTGATCTTTTAACTATTAATTGCGCATTACTGCATACTGCATGCTCACCAGCATTATGATGGGCAATCACCAACAGTATAACTGGTGAATCTCAGAAATGAAGTAAAAAAATAAAGTAAATAAATAAAAAATAAAAAATAATGTTTTTATTTATGTATCATTTTACATTACATAATTGTATTTCTACTAGCTTACTAAATTAATTTATATGTATAATAATTGTATTAAAATAATAATAATAATAATAATAATAATATGTACATAATATACACACATAATAGAATATTATATATTTGCTAAATAAATATATAGCATAAGAAATAAAACATTTTTATTATAATAATGAGAATTGGAACAAATTTAAATGTACTTTAACGATTAATCGCGATTAATCGCGATTAATCGCATCCAAAATAAAAGTTTGTGTATACATATAATGCAATATATGTGTGTGTACTGTGTATAATTATTTTGCATATAGAAATTCACACACATGCATGTATATATTTAAGAAAAATGTGTTACCAATATAAAAAATATTAATATTTAATATAAATCATAATATGTATCTAATATACATGCATGTGTGTGTATTTATATATACAAATTAATTACACACTACGCACACATATATTGCATTATATGTAAACACAAACTTTTATTTTGGATGCGATTAATCACGATTAATCGTTGAAGTACATTTAAATTTGTTCCAATTCTCATTATAATAATAAAAATGTACTTTCATTTTGGATACGATTAATCGTTGCCCAGCCCTAGTTTAAACATTTATTCTATTAATTTTGGGTTGAACTTTGACAACATAGTCTCACTCATACATGATAGTTACTGTAAACATCCAAGACATTCAACCAACAGTCAAGAATTCAACACTTTAAGGTATGCTGCAGGACAAAACACACATTCCTTGGTTGATCATTCTCACACACAGCCACAGAATCGAGTTCATGGCCAACACTAAAGCATGCACAGTTAAAGTCACAGAACTTGGCTTAGAAAGGAAATGCGTGGCCCTATATTCAGAGCTGCACTTGAAATGCATTAAGAATCATTTTGCAATCAGATTGTGACTCGGAGTCGTGAGGTGCCTAAAGACTCCCAGTCTTATTCTTCACCTGTCTCACACACAGAGACAGCAGCACTGGCCGTGAGGAAGCCAGATGTTGTCTTTCATGTGGTAATGGGTTTATTACGAGTCTGTTCGCCCACTGTACAAACCCAGAGAGGAAGAGAGATCACAACACGCCTGGAATACTGAAGAGACTCGGCAGTCCATTACGGTCTCCTCAACAGTCTGAAAAGCATTTGATCTGCCAATCTCTGCCTTTGACAGACTGTCGATGTGAGGCCTGGACTATTCTGGACAAGAACGGCCTGCTTAGACACCATCTAACCAAAGTAAAAAGCTCTTTTTGTGAGTTTTATTTGATTTCCATACCCATCCATCCATCTGTCCTGCTGGATCATCTGAGCTCTTTAACTGTAGTCAAAGCATTCATAAAGGCAAAAACATTTGTGAGTGTGAATGTTAGACATTTCTAGCACAAGCTTGATGATGTGTTGAAATATGCCAGCATTATATTGCTGCAAATGCTCTGTGGTCTTCGTTTTCTACATGGGACCATCTACTGCCACGACTGAGCACCAATTTAAAGAAAATCTAGCCATGCAAGTTAGTTAAGGTAGTTAAACCATTGACACGTTTATAGCAGCTATCAGAAACACCTCCCAATGAAACACAACAAAGAGAAGCATTAAAGGGGTAGTTCACTTAAAAAATAGAAAAGAAATAAAGGTTTTTGATGAAAACATTCCAGGATTTTTATCCATATAATGGACTTCAATGGGAACCAAACGGTTCAAAGTCCAAATGAGAGTTTCAGTGCAGCTTCAAAGGGCTTTAAACGACTTCAAACGATGAATAAGGGTCTTATCTATCGAAACGATCGCTCATTTTAAAAAAAATAATAAAAAACTTTAAGTTTTATAAGCACAAATGCTCGCCTTGCTCTGTTCTGTGATGTGCGTTCGTGACTCTCCTGTTCGAACTCGTTCATCAAAATGAACTAATCTTTTTCAAAATCATGACTCGAAGGTTAATTAGACCCTTATTCATCATCGGTGTCATTTAAAGCCCTATTAACTCTCATTTGGACCTTGAACCGTTTGGACCCCATTGAAGTCCATTATATGGAGAAAATCCTGGAATGTTTTCATCAAAAACCTTAATTTCTTTTCAACTGAAGAAAGAAAGACATGGACATCTTGGATGACATGGGGGTGAGTAAATTATCAGCAAAAGTTTGTTTTTTTTTAAAAGTGAACTACTTTTTTAAACGTCAGAAAATGTGTGTAAATACGGAAAAAATCACATCCCCGATTTATGCTTCAAAAGTGTAGCCAGACAGTACAGCATTTAAGCACACATTAACTACTATCACTGTATGCAGTTTTGCACAGGCCAAGTAAAAACCAGGAAAGAAAGCATGAAGACCACAAAGACAATGCATTTATCCAGGGCACCTTGTGTGCATCTACACACTGATGTGTTGAGCGCAATGTGCATGTTCTGCTGATATGGCCTCCAGCAGAAAACAATTTACAGAGGACATGTGCACCACTGCACACCTTAAACCACACTGCATTCGACATCACAGGTAATGCTTGTTGCCTGAATTGAGTCTTATTTCAATGTATAGCAGAGAACAGTCACATTCTTCATGACTGGACTCAATGCTCTGCCTGTTTCTGGGAAATAAGAGTGGTGCGGGTAATGCAAAGCTCCACAGAGAGCCTCTCCATGACATTCACTGACAGACAGAGAGATAGCGGCTGCTTAATGCACTCCAGTACAGTTGCATATGATTCTGTGCAGCAAAGTTGTGGTTAAACATCCACAAGAAGCTTATTCAGAAACGTTTAAGCATCATTTATCAGGTGGTGTATGCTGCTATGATGTGTTTGTGTAAAGCTCTGGGGTGAGATGTTTTACTACTCAGCGTCGAGTCGAGATACAGTTCCCCGAACACCAGCGACTTCCTCAAAATACTGCAGGTCTATCAGAGCTGAATACTAAATAGAGTAAAAGCTTTCAGTAAAGCCAGAGAAGAACTGTGTTCAGGGTCAGCGGGGCAGCTCAGGTCCTGACTACATTCATTTCCAGCCCTAAACTGACACGTTCATTGTTAACACTAAGAAACATCGTCAGATAATATAATGCTTTTAAACCATTAAATCATATGCATGCTGATCGTTGTCAATGTCAAGACACTTTGTTTCAGAAATTAACATATTTAGATGCATGAGTGTTTTGTGAATTGCTCTGCAGAATCTTTACCTGTGTTGTGATCTCACAATCTGAACTGAATGTGATGAAATAGAGAGAAAACAGATCATGCACAGCTTATCATTCCATATCTTTCTATTGATTTGTCCTCATAAGCTACACACAAACATAACCAATAGTCCGATTCACAAGCAAATAACTATATGGTTCCTTTAAGTGAATAAAACACGTACAGCACAATTGGCATAGTCCAATTCAGAAACAAAGTGCTCTTACTGTATGAGCAGATCTATTAAATGAATCATTCGAACTTACAAATCCATCCATCCACTCATCCATCCATTATTTTCCTCCCCTTTGATTTTGTCCATCCATGCATCCACCATCAATCATAAATGTTCATATTTTAGTTGCACATGATCTACTGACTCTGAAAATGATCCATCATTTCACTCATTTGTGTACACTGGAAGAGTCAGAAATCATGTATCAATGCTTCATCTACAGAGCTTCAATGAGGTTGTGTGTGGCTGACCTTAAAGGGATAGTTCACTTTGAAGGTATGTTTTATCTTACCTCAAGGGCATCCAAGATGTAGGTGTCTCTGTTTTTGTAGCATTTTACAATTTTGATATTTTTAGGTCAAACCGTTCTTGTCTGTCAGTCTATAATGGAGGTCTATGGTCACCACCTCAAAGAGCATGCACAGAGAAGTCTCAGATTAAACATGATTTAATGACTCGTAAATGTAAGTACACATTGATGGCCTAAGACACTGAAACGAGCGGTTTGTGTGAGAAAACGAACAGTGTTTATATCGTTTTACCTCTTGTAACCACAGCCATGTCCAAGTGATGTGTGCGAGAAAGCACCGGAAGTGATCTCTCGCAAAATCATCTTCCATTGCGATTTCCTGTATATCTTAATATGTTTAGATCTTCACAGTCAAAGGTAAAACTTCTGAAATCTCTGTGTAAACAATGAGTGATGTACACGCGCGAGAGATCACTTCCGGCGCATGCGCAGACCCGAAGCGCCCGCGCCCTCAGATCACTTGGACGTGGCTGTGGTTACAAGAGGTAAAAGCGATATAAATACTGTTCGTTTCCTCACACAAACCGCTCGTTTCGTGTCTTTACGAGTTAATTTTCGAGTAAATCTACGAGTCATTAAATCATGTTTAATTTAGACTTCTCTGTGCATGCTCTTTGAGGTGGTGACCATATACCTCCATTATATGACTGACAGACAAGAACGGTTTGACCTAAAAATATCAAAATTGAAACTACTGTGTAAACAAAGACACCTACACTACCGGTCAAAAGTTTAAGATCGTTACGATTTTTTATGTTTTTAAAAGAAGTCTCTTTTGCTCACCAAGGCTGCAATTTTTTGATAAAAAATACACAAAAAACCACAGTAATATTGTGAAATATTATGACAATTTAAAATTAAATGAATTAATTTTAATTCATTTAATCTTCTGCTCAGCCTTGGTGAGCAGAAGAGACTTCTTTTAAAAACATAAAAAATCTTACCGCCCTTAAACTTTTGACCGGTAGCGTACATCTTGGATGCCCTTGAGGTAAGCTAAAACACACCAAAATATAATATTAGGTTACTATTCCTTTAATGGTTAATTAATGTCGCTTTATAGGACTAACTAGCAGGGCAGATCTGACCTCTCAGCTGTCAGAGCAGTAAAGCCAGTGTTTAAAGACTCCTCTCCACCTGAGCGTAATGCTTCACACACAGGCTAAAGAGACGCATCTAATGGAACGAGGCTGAACACACAAACTCCAGATGAAATGACAGCAACACATCATTAAAATGCCCCAGCGGCAGGGAGCCACAATTATTAGAAGCACAATCCTCTAATAGCAGCCGTTCAGATGGACGGGCTCATCTTATGGCATTAGAGAAACGATTAACGGACAAAGGATTTGACTCCATACACTGGCTTTAATGCAGCAGGGATACACACACACTATAGTAGTCTGACTATATTGTCTATACCACCACAAAACACAATGTTATACTGTGCATATCTGTAGTCCAGCGTTCGCATACAAATGCACAAAAAATAACTCATAGTCATGCATTTAATGTGATAACTATAACTTTAGTGATAGCAGAGCCATAGAAATCCATCCATCCCTTTCTTTAACTTAAATTAACTTAATGACATTTACTCATTTTCATTATATGAACCACCACATCAACTATAGATAATACAATTATACAATTATAGCACCATAGAAATAATTAACAATATTTACCACGCAATATTTTAACCCTCAAACCGTATTCACTTTATAGCATCCTGTAATCCTGTAATTGTGGACAAATGTGGGCACAGAGGACAGCAGGTGTAATCCTAATTTTTATTTATTATAAAGGTTATATCACTGTCTTCGATAAAGTTTTGTCTATCCATTTATGGTGTTTTTTTATTTTTATTTTGGGGTATTTTTGAATTTATTTACTTTAAAAAGCACCATATTTTCGATGTAAATTATGCTTATTTTTATGTTTTATTTTTAAATTTTTTTAACTACATTAAAATATCATTCCAATAAGTTCTTAGAGCTAAAACCTAAAGATAAAGTGACTTTGCTGTCACCTGGTGTCTTATTTTGGCTTATTTTAGAATGCTCTAAATTACAGTTTTTCACATTCATTTCTATGGGTGCCCATTTTTTGACCCAAATACAAGATTAAGGAGTTATTTTTTCACCCACTTAACATTGTAGAATTGAGTCAAAAAAAATGTGTGTGTTCAGGAGGCAAACTTAGGAAAATTAGCCAAGTCTTGTACCGTTCCGATCAAGGGAAGTATTTTTTAAAAATATACGTCAAAACTACTGGTATTTTGCCCACATTTGTCCAGAATACGGTTTTAGGGTTAATATGTTAAAAATACCACATAAATATTTTTCTGAGAGAACATTTCAACTGCTATTAAAACATTCAGTATAGTAACAAAATATGTGTGAGTCACAAGAGAAGAAATTGATGGTTTGGTTGACATGATGGCTTCCCTGATTGATAAAAACACACCCTCCCAAAACTCCCATTTCTGATGAAAAGCTCTGAACATAGAGATAACTATTGTAGCTGTAGCCCGGTCATATTGCAAGTGTTTGGATATGAACTCTTTTTCAGTTTTGTATCTGAACAGGCCCCATTCTGAGAAAGCACACTAATATCCTGCAGGGGAAATCACCAGGAGAAAACCCACCAAACAAACCAAATAAATAAATAAAAGAAATGCAGCAGCTAAAGCCGGATTAGGATGAGCTCTCCACACACTCTCTAGAAGTGCCACACTTTCATTTGTTCCTGCAGTGTTTTAGGACACCCTGTGCTCAAACAACACCCGCTTCCCTCGGGAAATAAAGAAATAAATACGCCACTGGAAAGGGAATTCCTCTCTTATTAAAGCGTGTAGACGTAGGGCCTTGAATATGAAAAATTAATTCTGAATAACGCTATTAGTCTTACATAATTAACACATTTGATTGTATTTGTTATCAAACCCGAAAGCACATTAACATGCACAATAATAGATGGCTAGATTAAAACTTATAAGATAAACAAAGGAGAAGCATGAGAAGGTTCTGCATGTCATCTTAGTTCTGAAACTCAAGGAAACAAAAGAAACAGCTCCCCAAATGCCATCATTTACTCAATATTACAGTGTTTTTTCAGCAAAACCCAATATGTTGTGCAGAATGTCTGCTCTTTTCCATAAGTTTCTGTCAGCTATAAAAAAAGACAAACTACCATAAAAAGAGTCCATAAGACTGGTGTACTCTAGGTCAAAAACTAGTCAATGGCATCTTCTGAACATAAGACTAATGATAACAATACATTTTTAAAAGTAATAATAATAATTTAGAGGTAAAATAATACAGAAACCAGCAGGTCAGGGTTTAATTAAAATTAATCAAAATGTTAATAATAATAATATAATATATCTAAATATAATATTAATATAATATCTAAATATAATATATATATATATATATATATATATATATATATATATATATATATTAATTAATATACAGTATATAATATTATATTATATGTATATATATATATATATATATATATATATATATATATATATATATATATACATATATATATAATATAATATTAATATATATATATTATATATATATATATATATATATATATATATATATATATATATATATATATATATATATATATATATATATATAATATATATATTAATATATATATATATATATATATATATATATATATATATATATATATATATATATATATATTAATTTATATATATATATATATCAATGGCATCAATTTAAATATAAAAGTAATGATATTTTTATATTAAAAAAAAAATAAAGATTCTATGTAATATGTCCTGTTCAACAGAAGGAAAGAAAGGTTTGGAACAACATGGATGAGAATAAATAAAGACAGCATAGACAGTTTGGACCCTGTAGTCCCCCTGTAGTGAATCATTTTATCTATACTTTGTTCACCAAAATTTGCATTTGAAAAAAAAAATTGTCATGCCTTAAAATATCTTGAATGTAACGCTACACCCTTGTCTTATTAACCACTACACGAGGTTCTATGAATATGCAAATGAGCCCTGCCTCCACTCACTCATTCACTCACTCACTCAACTCCACTGGTTGGATCACACATTGATCTGATTGGCTACAAGGTTGTGTGTGACGTCTTTGGTTCACTGCCATTTTAAGCAGAAAATACTCAGCAGTTGAATATGAATTTGCATATGGTTTGTCTTAAAACATATTAAAAACACCACATATACATATAATCAACATTAAAAACTAGATTTTCACCACATTAATGAGGGATGAAGCGGGAGAAAGAGATTCTAGGGTCTCAGATGACAGTTTCCAGGTCAGTTCACTTAATTATTTGGCAAAAATAAGCCGACCGGTGACAGGGGACCGATGTCCATCCATCCATCCGAGAGTGTGTTCTCTCAGAAGACTGTGTGTTTGAAATACTGTAGTTAGTGTTTGCATGAGGAAACAGCAGTGAGGCAGATGAGCCGTCACCAAGAAAAATGAAGAGCTTTGCAGTAATGCATGAACGCAGAACTAGTGGTCTGGGTGACGTCGATGACAGCTTTCTTACAACAGAAGCCTGCCGAGACACGACTGTGACTGAACAGATGTCGGTATTTAATCGAAGACACATAAACGACAGCGATACTCGTGCTTGGATACATGGCTGCGGGTCCGCACGCCTCAGATGACACATGACGACAGTGATTACGCTTCACTCAGGGCAGCACAACCTGCTGTGACTTTATAATTAAATATACACTCAAAAAAAGGTTCAATCGTTCACCGTAGCTGATGACGTCCTGAGCTAGAAAGCTTAATTCAGCCCAGATCAGTGCTTATGTTACAGAGAGAATATTAAATTACAATGAGACTTTCAGAAGGTTCGTTGCTTACTGTGCAAAACACACACGTCAAAGTGATGGTTGCTAAATTGCTGTACGCCAACGTTTATGTAATATTCAGGAATTTTAAATCGAGTGAAATAATTTGAATTGTATTTTGCACATCCAACAGGTGAATTGAAATTGGAATGACAGGAAGACAAATTTACAGCTAATGCATTTTGGCAAACAAAGACTTCCAAACAGACCTTTATTTATTTATTTTTATTAAAGAGATAGTTCACTTTGAAATTAATTTGATATGTTCTAGCTTACCCCAAGGGCATCCAAGATGTAGGTGTCTTTGTTTCCACAGTATTTTGATATTTTTAGGTCAAACCGTTCTTGTCTGTCAGTCATTTAATGGAGGTCTATGGTCACCACCTCAAAGAGCATGCACAGAGAAGTCCTATCCCTTTAAGAATTAAGTTCTTTTCGCTGCTTATTGTGCTTAAACAGTCAAATACTCTTTTAAGTGAACGTAAACAGTTGAGAAAGAAAACAAATGTGTAACAGTATCTGTGCGTCATGTCTTAAAGTGACAACAGCCTAATATACCTGCTGCCAAGTTTCGAGAATATTAAAGGGGTGTTAAAAGGCCATTTTCACAAGTTAAATCTTGATGTGCCCAGAGTGTGTGTGTGAAGTTTTAGCACAAAATACCCCACAGATATTTTTATATAGCATGTTTAAGTCACTTTTTGAGGGTTTGCAAAAACGCACTGTTTTGTGCCTGGCACTTTAAATGCAAATGAGCTGCTGCAGAGGGCGGGGTTTCTAGAGCTGGAGTGAGTTAGCAGCTGCGATTTCCTCACACAGACACACTAAATTAACAGAAACTGTTTTGAAAAGTCAGTCAAAGATGGAGAGTGCAACAGGACGTCTCTGATTGGTTAGTTGATGAATTTATGTTGCTGATGTGGAGTTAACCATCTTCAATTTCATGATAATATTCGGTCATGTAATCTATAAATCGCTCATATAGGAACTGTTGTGAGATGCACACAAGGTGACTTTCTATTGCATGTGAAAAGATGAATGCTAAAGTTTGAGCTGACTCACTAATACTCTTATACAACGACTCTTACTTTACTTTACTTTACTTTCACTTTATTCGCCAAATGCATCAGCAGATACACAGGAATTTGATATGGCCATCAGTTGCACACAAACTCAACACACAAACATGTGCGTATAGCTACAAAAAGCATGTCTAAAACAATCAAAAAAAAAGAAATAAACAAATAAAAAAATAATAATAAAAATAAAATAAAATAGTCCAAATAGTGCTAAATCAGCCATTCATAAGGGAAATGGCTCTTGGAAAAAAACTATTCAGATGGCGTGAGGTCCTTGTCCTCACTGCTCTGTACCTTCTTCCTGAAGGAAGCAGCCTAAAAATGTCACTCTTCTCAACATGGACTGGGTGTTCTTGGGGGCGGGGTTTATGTACATTTTAGGGTTGCTGATGTCACATAACCTGGGAGGAATGTTGTGTAGTCCCTACCAGCCATTTGTTGTAGTCCTTTTCTTTAAAAGCAAATCTTCCTTTGTTTCGAACTTTGAGCGTTGTAGCTTTGATAACTTTGTTTATGCTCAAACAGCAACACACTAACATGATATCATACGTTACCACCCTTTAAACATATCTATATGGCAGTTTTTCCCCATGGTATAGATGTCAAAATTGTGGCCGGTGAAAATGCTGAATTGCTAGTAACTTTGTAAAACCAATGCCACAGTGGCTGGTCAGCAAAAAAAGTGAATGTCAAGCCCTGGTAATAACACTAACAGGGTTTAAAAAAAGGTCACCAATAGTAAGCAGCAAAGTGAAAATGCAAGCCATAGCAAACAGCACTAATGAAACCATTGTGCAAATAAACCCGCTTTATTACGTTTACCATCTTCCACCTTTCATTTCAGGGTCTTCAAAGATAATTTTCAAAGCTCAGGTTGACAAAGACCAGGAAGTCCCTTAAACACCCTTTCTAGGGTAGAAACCACTCAGCTGTTGCTATGACACCGCAATATCAAACACGAGGCAAGTGTGAGAGTAATAATTTGATTAATTAATTCTTTGGAGTCTTATGTAAATAAAGCCGTGACTTTCTGTTTACATAATCCCAGGGCTGTTAATGCATCTTTGGGGGACTCGAGCTTTCGGCAATACCCTTTCTGATTAATTGAGTTGGAAATCCATTTGGGATAGGCTTTCCCTGACAACCGGGTTATCCTCAGCAATGCATCACGTTCGAAGCGAGCGAGAAAGAGTAGGTGGAGAGATGCCTACAATTGTTTAGTCGACTGCAAATTGGATTTCAAGTATTAATACAATCCCATGATTCCTAGCACCTGCATTGATCCTGTTTGCGTGTTGTTGGGCCAGCATGTTGTGATGCTGTATTGAAGGTTTGTAATGATGTCTACAGCTCACATCGATCTTGATTCTTGAACGGGTGTTGAAGACGGGTAGTCGGCGAGGGTCTGTCACCATCGGTTTATCTCTCCTTCCTAAAGGCCCTTAACAAATGATTTAGAGTAATAGACATAATCCAATAGTGCAGAGAGCATTAGAGACGTTCGACATGACACTCCTGCAGAAGTGCAGCTAAGTAACTCTGAGATCAACGTGCATTCTAAAACTCGGAGAGGTATCCCAGACTCTATTAGATTAGATATTATTGGATTTCAAGATGTGCCGTTCCTGTATGGACTTGAATGAGACATTTTTAGTGGTGTTTCAGAGGGCTCATTTGTAGGGTTTGTGATTTGAAGACACCACTATCACATATTACACTTTGGCGTGCAACATGCGATTACTCAAATCGAGTGGCTTGTTTTTTGACCCCAAACTTTTGAACGGTATTGCACATTGAAGGAAAGAACTGAATGTCGGGGAAACTTGTGGGTGAGATTGTAAGAATAGGTAAAGGGGAACTGGGACACAATAGGCTGATCTACAAGATAACACTTGAGATATCCTAGGTTTAAAGCTGCTGCTTCAGACGGTTCCTATCTGTTGTGAATTTCATATTTGAAAGACAAGGTTACTGGAGTGGAAATCAGATTTGGTTGAAAAGTTCCTGGGTAACTGTGTTCATATATCACCCAGCTTGAGCAATGTTAGCCATCACTGCAAACTTCACAATAATCAAACTGTAACCTTGAAGAAAGAGACTCATTTTCCTGTTTGTTTTTCTCATCGCATAGCTATCTTTCCCTTCATGTGGACGAAGAAAAAAAAATCTATAACACAGTCAATCAAAAAGCAGACTAGGGACGTGCAAAAGTCATAATGGCCTAGTGAGTGTGAAAGGCTAGTTGTTTTTAAGGAAACCTGATATAATTAGGCTGATTCATGTCAAATACACACCATTATGACACATATTTGTGTTCAACAACAGCTAGATGAAGTGCAACAGTAAAAAAAAAAAACAGAACTGGTCTCAAGAGATGTTTTTAAAACAATTTACACTCTATTGTTATGTGCGCAATAGATCTGCCCTTTAACTTCACAACATCATGGTCCACACAAAAAACAGAGAACTACACTTTATAACAAAACAGCTAAAAATAACAGTTATAATTAATTAATTGTTAATTAATAAATAATTGTTCTTGAAATTTATTGTTGAAAAGTAGATATCCATCTATATATTCAATTCGATCTATGTTCTATTTATTTATGTATCCACCTATCTATATATTAGTGCTATCAAACGATTAAAATATTTAATCGCGATTAATTGCATTAACGTCGCAGTTAACTCGCGAATCAATCGCACATTTTTATCTATTCTAAATGTCTCTTGATTTATTTTTCTCACATTATTTTTTTGCATTTTAATGCTCTTATCAACAAGTGTGTGCAGCCAGTTTTGTTTCATGGTCTAGCTACAATCCGCTTGCGCTTTGGTCGTCGAGCAATAAAACGTCCTGCGTGCGCAAGACATTGAAATTAATGGGCTTCATAGTGCAGCACCACATCGTGTTGCAAAAACATGAAAAAAAAAAACGACAAAGTTTGCTAGGCCAAAAAGATTGTTAATCGCGCAATAGAAAAATTTACGCTGTTAAAATAGGTTTGCGTTAACACTGTTAATAACACGTTTAACTGACAGCCCTAATATATATATATATATATATATATATATATATATATATATTATAAAAGCTGACATTTTATATAATTACTAGTTAAGCCTATGTTAAGATCTGAGAAAAAGTATAACAAATAAATATATACATGCACAAGAATGTGATCTACTAGTGGTTTTTCAATATATAAGAACATATATACAGATATACAATGCTCAAAATAGATGATCTCAAAAAGCAAAGCATCAAAACACTCCAATATTTCCACGAATCATGGTACTCAAAAAAGGCAGTGTGACACACAAGCCTCGGAGGGAAAGCTGGAAGTGTTTGTCAGGGTGATGCTGCTGAATCACAGGGCAGACAGTGTCTCTGTTTCTATCTAGTTAGCTGAGGTACGGTGAACTCCAGGGAGGCAGATAGATGACGCAGTTTCACTCCGATCATTCTCCCTGCATGCGGTCGCTCCAGGAACACACGAGATTAAAGAGATGCAAATTAACTGTCAAAGACACACAAGTCACGGGCTAAGACAACACTCATGAGATTGCTCCATAAATTTCATCCGCAAACAAGCCGAGCAGGTTAGCGAGGGAGAGGACGCTAATTCGGTATATGAAATATTCATAGAGCCAGTGGATGAAGGATGGTGCAGCTGTGCCCTTTTGTGGTTACATGACTGATTATTTTCACATTTGTGTCAGATCATTTAAGCACAGATCTAATCTACTAACACAATTTCATGCACGATACAGAAAGCAACTAATAATCTCTCTACCGTTTGTGTTTGCAGGAACCATGGTGAGCAAGGACGCTGGTAAATGCATGCTCACCAACTCTGAGTCGGACTCAGAGGCAACCGCGGCCTCCATGGCCCTGGAGGTCAAAGGATCGTCAGACGAAAGCAGACACGTGCGCAAGCGCAACAAGGCCCTTCAGGTGCGCTTCAAGGACATCTGCGAGGCCCAGAACGAACAGGCCGCTGCGGCCCGAGCAGGGAAGCCTCTCTACAAGGTGGCGTACCGCAAGTACATGACCGTCCCAGCTCGCCGATCGATTCCCAATGTCACCAAAAGCACTGGAGTGCAAACCTCTCCGGATCTTAGGAAGCGTTACCAGACTTTTCCATTTGAGCGAAAGAAAGGACACACGGTCAAGCATGCCGCTGCGGTGGAGAGCTGTAAGGACCAGGACGATGGGTTTGTTATTGATGTGAAGAGGGCGAAAGCTACCGTGGCGAGCAGCGAGTGTGCTCCCTCTCATAATCTGAGGAAAACAAAAGCATTAATGCACACCAGCAAGTGCGTCGCGACCATAGAGCAACATCCGCAAGCCAGGGAGTGTCTGGAGGGAACGGACGGGCCGTGCTCGGAACGCTCTGGTTCTTCCCTGTCCGACTGATAGGACTCGGAGCGGGAGCGGACCACTCGGACTATCAGATGTGTAGCGTCAGAAGTAAACACAGTAAGGGCTTCGGAGAGACTCCGAAACTCTTGATCGCTCAGGCAAGCCGCAGTTGCTGAACTCTGGGAGTATTCTCCAGGATTCCTCCTCCAAAGTGACGGGACCCATCGCGTGGAACTCCCTCACGCAGGTTGAGTGCTTGGAGAGTCCGACCGAGCGCAGCCAAACGCAAGGCGGCACTGCAGCTCAACGGCCTGCAGTCACAGACGCTCCCGAGGGCCAGTTGCACTACGCAGGTCCAGTGCCACGTGGGTACGCTGTCCGCTCGACCGCTGCGGGCCATGGAGGAGGCGCGCCCGTGCACTTCGGCTCTCCTCCGCAGCCGTTCCCATGCCGGCACCTCCGGGAGCGGGAACTCTACGGACGGATAATGAGGCGTGCAAGCAGATAGTGCCTGTCAATCAGGATGGGGATGTTAAAGCGCAGCTCCAAGCCATGGAAAACATGATCAGCTCCAGTCAGGAAACCATTAAAGTGCTGCTGGGTGTCATTCAGGAGCTGGAAAAAGGAGAAGCTCATAGAGAAGGGTAAGACGCTGCTACATTAACCAGGCATGCATATAGTAACTGCAGAATTGCACCAAGCAGGAATGTATTTCCACACACGTTTCTCCTAAGACGTCAACTGCAGTGTGTTGAAAGCACCAACAAGCTATAATGCACACTGTTCAGAAGGTTAATTCTTCTCACACACAATAACATTGCATTGTTCTGGTTCTCAAACTGACTGCTACAGTAAGTTTAATTAAGAATGGATAAGTTCATCTTTGGTTGGTTAGCAGGTCCCGCCAACAAAATTGTATTTCCACATGCATTTACCCAAACATCTAGCGTGCGATGCCAGCCCGAACCCCACCCTCCACATTTTTTGGTTCGGGAAGTTCGTGTCTGGAACTCCAATCGATTGAGGAGTAATTATGATCAGGCAAAAAATGTTCGAGACAATCAAATTGCCAGGACGGGCTCTTATACGATGATGGACAGATGATCTGGATGTAATCATCAAGTTATCAAAGAGCGCTTAACTGGTTTCCCTCAGAGATGACTGCAGTTGGAGTAGATTGAGATTTTACTGTTGTTAAAATAAATCGACAGCGCATTAATTTTAATAGACAAACAGAAAACTGCAATCAAGGCATTTGTCGATTGGAAAGATATTTTTGCCGTCCTTCCTACATGATTCGGCAAATGTGTAACTTATCAGCTGGCTCCAATGGTTGGGACGTAATGAAAAGCCTGTGGTTGTTGTGGTTTCTCCTTTGGTCGCACTCATTGAGGACCAAGTAAAAGAAGCAACACTCGTTATTTTACTTCTAAAGTAAGTAAGTTCTGTAGTTGATAACTGTGCTATGCAAAGTAGTTACTCGCTGCGATGCTCTGATTGGTTGTAGGTCTACCGACTATCAAATTGAGTGCAGTGTTTTTTTTCTTTCCTGGTTTCTCAGAGTTAGAGCACCGCCTCATAATCAAAGCCCAATGGAGCCGTTTCAGACTCACATTCTGACTAGAATATGAATATGACGAAGTCAGGCTACCAAGACATACGACTCATGCAAAATACAGTGTGTTGAACGTGCTAACAAGCTGCAATGTATATTGTTCAGAAAGATGACAAAAAGATGGGAATCATTTTGCCTGTTTCAATACATTTATGCAAGAGATACAAGAACTATTTCAACACTTTACATCAATCCCAAGTATTGTTTGGTTCCCAGACTGACTGCAATAGTAGGTCTAATTAGGATAGATATGTGCATCTTTGGGTGGTTAGAAAGACTTTAAGAGCAGCACTCTTTTTCATATTGACTTTTATCACCTTGGACTCAACCTGGGAAATTTTCCGGAGGCCTTCTAAATACTGTATAGTAATAATGATGCAAAGCACCTTTTACTTTCAAGAGCACCTATTTAATATAACAACTGAACGTGCTCCATTTCAGGACAGATACATTAAGCAATGACACATCTTTTTAAAGAGAAGAGAAAGTTGTTAAAAGCAGAAATACCTCACAAAGAAGAGAAAATTTCACAGTATATTTGGACAAAAAAGGAAAAAACATTTTCCCAGGTTTATTTACATGCATAACAACTGAATATTTACAGTCAGAGCCAATCAATGACAAACCATCTCATTCCCACAGCGTGGCATTATGCAAATCTCACTAAACTACCACTTTAAAATATTCCAACACCACATTTATCTTTCTCCCACCCAGTTAGGCATAACATACTGATTATTTCAGCATTTACACATTAAGTGAGCCCCTTATGCGGTGAGTTTGTATGCAATTTAGAGAAACAGTATGATAGTTACAAGACTAAATCCAATGTTTGAGGCTGGTTGGGTTAAGTCAGCCAAACCATAGTTTGCACAGGAAGCAGAATCAATCTCCTGCATATCCACACACACATATTTCCCTAAAGACGATTTGGGATATAAGGACTGGAACCCTGCCAGGATAGTGATTATAAACGGCATTAATTACCGCAAGACTGAACGTCTACTTTATATAGTTGAAGCTCAATTAAGGTCACAGAAAGAGGATTTTATAAACAACTGATCCAAAGGACATAATCATCATCATGAGGATGTTTAGAGATCTGCTCTAACCACAAAATTAGAATCATGGGACAATGGACCAAAGCCTGAACAAAAAAACTAACTATTTTGCATTATATATGCATTATCCGATGCATTAATAACTTTAGCGAGAGCTTATAAAGCCTCAGTGTATAAGAACTGATATAAATGTCTAATGGTACACTTTACATAAACAATATAGCTCAGCACAGGTTTCAGAGAGATTTCATCTAACATAACCTCAGAAAATGCCTCAGAGGTTTCTTATGGATAATACTTTTGCAGATATTACACTTAAAGTAATATTTTAATACATTTTCAGGGCAGAGTTTTCAATTTCCAGTCAGGTTCTTAGAAAGTGCATTTCTTGCATCAACGCAGAAACAGTTAATGCCTGTGTGGATACGCAACATTAAGTCTCATTCACACACACTCGGAAATGTCATTCTCATGACAAAAGACAGGCGTAGTGTGCCTGAAGGACGTAGGTGAATGTATTCATAATTACATGCTGTTACATCACCGCTGCGCGTGATGTAGTACTATCTTTCCAATGTGTTCAAAGCATGCTGCATAGCATACCAACACACATGCATAGAGGGGTTCGAACTCAAAGATGCTACAGCGTCAAAGGGAATGCTAGCGGTTGTGTAGCTTGTGTAGTCAGTTCAAATGTAGAGTAAAAAGTCAGGTATGTATTACTTAATGATCAAAACAAATATTAAGTGAATCATGGAAACAAACAAAAATAACATTTCCTTAAAACATGCAATGAATTGAACAATGTGTTCACACCATGCCGTATTCACCGTAACTGTGAGATTTCAACATGTGATGTTCTACTTGGGGCCGTACAGGAGCAGCGGTCAGGTGGTACAAGTATGAGCTCTCCAAAATATATATCCCAATACATAATAGTATATATTCAAATATTTTCAAATAAATTTTCTATTTTTGTATTTTTTTATATTAAACCCATGAATTAAATTATTTCAAGAAAAATAATCTAAGGTATAATTATAATTTAAGCCAACCACATATTTATAAAATCTAAAAGCAAATATATGAAATTAACAATTTTATTAACAACATTAGACTCATAAATATTGTGATTATAAAAATAGGTCTTCCCACAGAGGAGAGTGAGTGAGTGAGTGAGTGAGTGAGTGAGTGAGTGAGTGTGCGCGCGAGTGAGGGTAAGAGAGTGAGTAAGCGAGTGTGAGTGAGTGAGTGCTGTATGAGAGTGAGTGAAAGTGAGTGAGTGTGAGTGTGAGAGTGAGACTGAGTGAGTGAGTGTGAGAGAGTGAGTGAGTGAGTGAGTGATTGCTTGATTGATTGAGTGAGTGCGAGTGAGGGTAAGAGAGTGAGTAAGCGAGTGTGAGTGAGTAAGTGAGTGTGAGTGAGTACTGTATGAGAGTGAGTGAAAGTAAGTGAGTGAGTGAGTGAGTGAGTGAGTGAGTGAGTGAGTGAGTGAGTGAGTGAGTGTAAGAGTGAGTAAGTGTGAGATTGAGACTGAGTGAGTGAGTGAGTGAGTGAGTGAGTGAGTGAGTGAGTGAGTGAGTGAGTGAGTGAGCAAGTGAGTGATTGATGGATTGAGTGAATGAGTGAGTGATAGTGACGAGCGTGTAGTGAGGGTAAGAGAGTGAGTAAGCGAATGTGAGTGAGTATGTGAGTGAGTGTGAGGGTGAGTTTGATTGATTATGGCTGTGTTCCACTCCATATTTGTATGCCTTTCACTCGCCAACCTTACTCAGTCTTATACATACTGTATAAGAACAATTGTTATTTTCTGAACTTAAGTATCCCATACTGAAAATTAGTTATAACAAATTTGTAACCCAAATCTTAAAAAAAAAAAATATTATATATATATATATATATATATATATATATATATATAAAATATATATTTTATATATTTTATATATATTAAAAAATATAATATATATATATATATATATAAACATTTTATATATATATATATTTCTGACAGTAACGGTTTCTCTTTGCATCTATTGAAATAGGCAATCAATGCTATCTGCACAAAATATGGAGCCCAATAATGGAGTGTCCTTGGTGGGAAAATTCAACTTGTCCCAAAGATACTCTCTCTCTCTCTCTCTCTCTCTGTGTGTGTATACAACATAATTGACTTCCTTTTAGATTCCAGCACATTGCCTCGCTCCGGAGGGTTCGGTCTGATCACCACTGGCATCCAGTGCCTTGTGACAAACATTATTCTGCCCTCCTGTCCAACCCCGGGCTCTCAGCAGCAGTGCTATATATCACTGTCCCCATTAGGCACGGAAACTAGCCTCAGATAAACCCCACTGCATCGCCAAACAGCACTTCACATGCTCTCATTAGGAGCACAATGGCCGTCGGTGTCCCGCTCTGTTCACGGTGAGCCCCGCAGTTTGACCTTTTAAGGAAGCGGGTGCAGAGCTCAGGGGTCGCTGACAGATCGCTGTTAATGGCCGAGTGGGAGAGGAGCTACTGCCCAAAACTAGGCAGTCTCAGACCAAAAAACAGAGTCAGACTCTCTCCGAGTCACAGAGGACCAGTGTGTTTCACTGCACAGTCCATCTGAGGTCACGGTTCCTTTTCTGAACAATCAAGTGGCCTCAAATGAGTCTGACTGGGAAAATATGATGCATGGGATACAAATGCAAACTCCAGTCCTGTTCACCTCTGATATGAAAGCAATCTAGCCTAACCTCCAGTAAAACAAATTACAAATCACTCAATACTGATTTATTTATTTATTTTCAGAACTGATAGTGTCAAGTGTCTCATAACCAATATGGAGAAGCATTTATTTATTTTGCTATTTTTTTAGTTATGCTTTTTGACAATAATAATTTAATTTCTCATCACTGACCACTGAAGGTGAACAGCCGGCTGAATAAAACTAGTACTATGCCAATTGCCAAATAATAATAAAGTCAAATTATTTGTATTATAAGAGTAAAAACAAATGCTATAGGTGTGAGAAAATACTGAAAAAAATGGAAATGGTTTGATCACGCTTCTAAAAAAACAACAACATACAATAACAACTATTATTATATTAATATACAAATCAGAATATAGAGTTATTTGATCATGGCAATGGTACAGTACATACTGTAGCTAATTTGACAAGAAAATTAAGATTAATTAAATTTATTAAATTATATGAATTATTTATATATATATATATATATATATATATATATATATATATATATATATATATAATTATTATTTTTAAATGTAATAATATATATATATATATATATATATATATATATATACACACACACATACATATATACATATATATTATTACATTTAAAAATAATAATTCAGTAATATAGAACTCAATGGATTAACCAAAATAATGCATTACCAAATGAAATGCAATACCTTCTTTAAAAAAAAAATCAAAAAAAAAAAATCAAAATGATTATGGGGTAAATGCATCAATAACATATATATATATATATATATATATATATATATATATATATATATATATATATATATATATATATATATATATATATATAATAATTCAAATGAAGCATACTAAAAAGCCAAAATATTGAAACAAAACAATAATCAAGGAATATTCTGGGTTAAAGTTAAACACAACAAAAGCATTAAAAACTAACAAAAGAGTTAAAGAGTGGTTTAACTAGCAGAACTTACCATAGAACAAACTCTGACTCAAACACAAGTACAGAATTAAACACAGGCCGGGATGTTCCAGTAATGAGAGAGAGAGTATAGCTGAAGAAACAGACAGACAGAACGAGAGACAGACAGTTATGACAACATGCCTCATCAGAGCTATTGATCACTCCGTCGGCTTCCTGTCAGCCTGACATTGGCCCTTCATCACGGGACAAGATGGAGGGGTCGATGGGTCGCCTTCTTGCCAGCAAAGCAATTGTTCGGGCGACAGGCGGTAATTACTAATGGTGAACCTGGAAGTGCAGCTTCTTGAAATTTCACAGAGATGGACTTAGAAAGACGAAACGTTACCGCCACCGGCAGTGAAAACATGTTGACGAAAGAATATTTGTTTTAACATTTATTAACGTTAGAAATATTCAGCTCAGCAACTCCTGCTCAAGGGAGTAAACGGGGCATATTCAAAGCCAACACAAACAGATGTAAACACTGACTACTGTTCACTGAGCAGGTGAAAAGACGTACAATTAAGTGTATTAAAAATGTACTTAAATATGTTTTTAGTGCAATACAAATATAATGTAATGCATTTTTAATGCACTTAATTGTACGTCTTTTTCACCTGGAAGAGGAAGGAATTCAGTCACCAGATATACCTCGAAAATGACAAACATTACACATACATACAGCTTCAAAGTTTGATATTTACAATTATACATGCGGAATAAGATTTTTTATATTCTCCAGTCATAAAAACAACCTTTAATCATTTAAGTTTGATAACTTCAACAAAACTTTATAATGAATTATTAACCTAAGAGACATAGATCACTGTTTTTAATTATAACTATTAAGTTAGAAAGCGAATGAGATGTTATGAGAATGATTCATTTTAAGGATATTTATACTTCAGTAATGAAGCATTAAACTGAGTGACAGTGAAGACATTTTATAGTGTTACAAAAGCCATTTCAAATAAATGCAAAACGCTTCCACAAAAATATTAAGCAGCACACCTGTTTTCAACATTGATAATAATCAGAAATGTTTCTCAAACGAACATATTAGAATGATCATGAAGGATTTGAAGGATCATGTTCTTTTAAATTACAATGATATTTCAAAATATTACTTTAAAATAGTTGTGTACATTTATTTGGGCATGCAAGACATGTTTTCTAGTCATAATATTCTTATCCCATAATGTTCAATTCACACTGAAAACACATTCATGCACAACTTCTGAGCAAGATATGAATCATTTTAGCGTGGTGTTGACGATTCATCTGGTCATTGAGTGAGTGGTTCAGTCTCAGAAAAGTGCGCAAAACTCCAGTGACCGTGAAGTGACTATAATGAAATGCATTTCACTAATATGTATAATTTATTCAGCATTTGAATAACAGTTTTGTTTTTCATGCTGTTAAGAGTGCCGACGTGACAGCTGATTGCTGATGTACAAAACAGCGATGAAGTAATTCAGGAACACAGCTTTCCGCTTCAACAAACATTACACACTTCTAGGTTGATTATAATTTGCTTTGAATTAAATATTTACATACAAAGTTCCACAGCTTAAAAAAAAACGTCTGATAAAAGTGAGAAACTGGCACTGGTTTAGGTACTGAACTTTCCCTGTTTTAGGTGAGGATGATCGCATCAAGCAAATCTCCAGCAGAAATGATATCATCATCCTCTCGGGTCCATCCCAGAGGATTGTGTGAAGGAATTAAGCCGAGGGTTGAGTCTCAGTGGTCATTTGCGGGTGCTGAAAAGCGGCCATGAACTCTACTGTCGGATCATATTCCATGTTCCTCTGTAGGCCGGAGGCTCGTGTGAACATACAAACTACATGTGCAGTGGATATAACTCCTGTTGGGCAATGTCAAATCATGTTCCTGTGAATTGTGTACAGGGTTAAAGGTCAAAAGGGGTGACGGATTTTAAGCTCACTCCTGAAATGAAGGCTATTAATAGGCAGCCGAGCTTTGTGGTGAGCTCAGAGTTACTGAAAATAAAGTAAATAGAGAGTGTTATATATTAAAGGTACTATATGTAACTTTTCTTCTAAAATGAATCTTTTTTTTGTTGCCTGTGTGTGAAGGGGTTGTAATCACACATTACAGTGATCCAAAATGGGTTTTGCTATTACCTCTGAAGGCCAGTATTCCTATTTCTACGTGAAGTCTCCGGGTCGGATTTTCGATGAGCAAGGCTGAAGCTATGCTTCACTTATTAGAGACCAGATAGCATTGATTCAATGCGTAACTCACTAATTTCATTTCCGGGCTTCCTGTGCTGTGGGATGCTGACCAGCGCTGCTGATGACACCGCACTTATGAAACACCCGTGCAAGAACGTCAAACGACGATGCGACAGATTTCGCTTCGCTTATAACGACTTCAAAGACACTCGCAGTAATGCCTAAGCGATCTGCCAACTCCTCATTCACCGTCTATGTGAAGCCTGTAGGCTACACATCACCATGATTAACAGTCTTGTTATTATTATGAACTTGTTTAACATTCAATACACATTCATTAAGTTCAAAACAAGAAGGGTATAGCCTATATAAATGGAATATCGGTTGCTGCGGTTACATGCAATCCTCTGCGGTTGACTTATAAAGCGCGGTTACATACAACATGGTGGTTGATCGCGACATGCGCTGCTCCACATAAACTGTTAAATTGGTTAAGTTTTCTTACTATATATGATAAATAACTGTGATATATATAATGGTACATTTAATGTAATTTTACTGTAAAATTACCATTCAATTTAATAAAAAAAACAAGTCATTGTATAATTTACAGTGAAAAAAATTTAAATTGACATTCCCACAATCCCCTGTGTGACACTTCACATTTAATGTATTTTTTTATAACTTTCATAAATTTCTTTAAAAACATAAAACATTAGGGTTTTATGTTGCATTTAATGTTGTTAAATAATGTTTATCGCGTTTTTTTTTTAAATTATCATTTAAAGGAGTTCACTTAAAAAAAACTTTTGCTGATAATTTACTCACCCCCATGTCATCCAAGATGTCCACATCTTTCTTTCTTCAGTCGAAAAGAAATTAAGGTTTTTGATGAAAACATTCCAGGATTTTTCTCCATATAATGGACTTCAATTGGGAACCAAACGGTTCAAGGTCTAAATGAGAGTTTCAGTGCAGCTTCAAAGGGCTTTAAACAACAGACGATCAAATAAGGGTCTTATCAAGGATCGACTCTGTTCATTTTGATGGACGACTTCGAACAGGAGAGTCACGGACGCGCATCACAGAACAGAGCAAGGCGAGCATTTGTGCGTTATGAAACTTAAACTTTTGTCATTTATTTTGAAATGACCGATGGTTTCGCTTGATAAGACCCTTATTCATTCTTTTGGTGTCGTTTAAAGCCCTTTGAAGCTGCACTGAAACTCTCATTTGGACCTTGAACCGTTTGGATTCCCAATGAACTCCATTATACGGAGAAAATTTCATCAAAAACCTTAATTTCTTTAGGACTGAAGAAATGAAAGACATGGACATCTTGGATGACATGGGGGTGAGTGAAATATCCGCAAAAGTGTTTTTTTTTTTTTTTTTAAGTGAACTACTCCATTAACTTCATTAATGCTGTGATTGTTGGTTGTCAGATGTATTACAATTAGAACAAAACAGATATTAATACTTTAAAAGGTCAGTAAATTAACATTATATCAGATGATGAATTGGATTACTGCTGTAAAATAATATATGGTAAAAAGTCTTAAAACCTAAAATGTTGCTACTGTATTTTAAACAGGAAAACTACATTTTTTCCCTGTAAATTTAAAGGATATTTTTTTTTACAGTGTAGAGTCTAGAACAGAGCTATACACCATATGTATCAGCACATTTTACCTCCTGTTATCACACAGCATCAAAAGCAGCACAATGTTGTGCGTTGACATTTCTGCAGCGTCTCCGTACCAAAATTTCAAGGCCGTTTTGTTCTCTCATTCCTGATTACACTCACAAACACAGCCGGCGTCCTGAGTGTCCTCTGCAGAACGCCGGCTGTGAAGAATGCTAACATCTCTTTCCCACTGCGTGTATTGACCGTGAGCTGATAATGAGGAACGACAGAGTGAACGAGGGAGCAGTGAACGGGTAGGCGGAGCGGCCAAACAGCCTGTGTAATGACTCGTCCTCTCTCTTTATCTCCTCACAGGCTCTCCTATCGAACCGGACAGGACACGGCCAACTGCGACACGTGTCGGAACAGCGCATGCATTATTTACAGGTTGGTTGCTGCATTTAGTTTAAAGCCAGAGCGAGTGAGCAACAGCATGCTGAGCTTACAAAGATCAACTTCAGCCTAATCACAGCTTGTGTGAGTAATGAGCAAGATAAAGGAGAGGAAATACTCTCACCGACAGGAATAGATTAAGGACCTTAGTGGGACACCCTCATTACAGAGCACAGGACAACTTTCTACGCATTTTAAGGAATATCTCATTCGAATATTAAAAGTCATTTTTACTTGAGGCCATGTCCAAATCAAATCTGCATGTTATTTTTTCCGTGGAATTAGTATCTTTTGCATTTAACAAGAGTTCATAAAATTTTAAGGACAAGAAAACATCCTTAAAGTACCATAAAAGTGTCCATTAGACTAAAATTCAGTCTTTAAAAAAACAACATGCTAATCTTTATTCACGGACTCCGCTGTAGCTAGAGGCTAAGAATAAAGATTTTTAAAAATAAAGATCTGTTCGGTTCTTGCACAACAAATATACTTGAAAAGCAGCACTGCAGTGCACAACGGTATTACAACTTTATTTCACTTATTTTAAGTAAACAACTTAAAACAAGAGAATCTGTCGTCTACACAAGATAAAATCAACATATATGCAAGGCAATATCTAAATTAATATTATTAGTATTTTTAGATACAGCGATCATATCTGCAGTGTATGAACAATCATTGCATGGGGAAAAAAATGCATAAAATTTAATCATTTATCCACCTTGTTCCTGACGACCTTACTGCGTTTTGAATTATGGGCGGTACTTCCAAAACGAATCATTTCAAATCATAAGGTTGCCCTACAAATAAAGCTGATCCGTCAGTTTGACTGGATGAGCTCTCAATTTTCCTTAATTTATTTTCAGACATCATACGCAATACTTGGTATTTTAACATTATAACGTGACATTATAACAAGAATATCTATGACAAGAGCTCTCCAGTCACTGCTTTCTTTTCCTCAAGATGATTTTTATTTTTTCCTTTGCAAATCGACTGTAAAAGTATGAAAAAGGACAAACATACGGCACATTTGTGGTCTGTTCTCGAAATTTAATTGACGATATTTCATTAATAATGCACAAAGAATCTCTCGTTATTCTCCTCAAATCCTCACGTTTGTTTTCACGGGTAAATGCAATTCAGTAATCTGTCAGAATGACTGAAAATCACTTCGATATAGTCACATAATGCTGAACATTTTTGATTAAGGCTTGTTGTGCAATACAGATATTTGCCTACTGCAGTGATATTTAACCAAAGACTCGCACTTTTAGAGCTATTTTTGGTCTGTTGAAAGTACCTTGTTGATTCTTTTACACTTTTAACCCTCAAACAGTATTCACTTTATAGCCCTTAATCCTGTAAAATGTGGGCACAGAGGACGCAGGTGTGATCCTAATTTTTATTTATTATAAAGGTTATATCACTGTCTTCGATAAAGTTTTGTCTATCCATTTATGGTGTTTTTTTATTTTATTTTGGGGGTATTTTTGAATTTATTTACTTCAAAAAGCACCATATTTTCTATGTAAATTATGCTTATTTTTTATTTTATTTTTTATTTTTTTTAAATGTTTTAACTACATTAAAATATCATTCCAATAAGTTCTTAGAGCTAAAACCTAAAGATGAAGAGACTTTGCTGTCACCTGGTGTCTTATTTTGGCTTATTTTAGTATGCTGTAAATTACAGTTTTTCCCATTCATTTCTATGGGTGCCCACTTTTTGACCCTAATACCAAGATTAAGAAGGTTTTTTTTCACCCATTTAACATTGTAGAATTGAGTAAAAAAATAAATAATTGTGTGTGTTCAGGAGGCAAACTTAGAGATCAAGGGAAGTATTTTAAAAAATTAAATCAAAACTATTTTGCCCACATTTGTCCAGAATACGGTTTTAGGGTTAAAATTTCATTTTAATGTTCGATGGTTGAAGGATGAGTTGATTAATGTTATCTCATGACACTCTTTTGGCAAAAGCGAGACTTCCACTGATTGTTTACTACTTAACGGAAGTTACACCCATAATTTGCGCAAAGCGTCATGGGGCGTAGAAATACGGTGGATACATTTTTTTTAAACCTTATGCTCAATAGTAAAAACAACATTATATAGGTTCAGAGACGGCATGAGAGTAAATAATGGCAACTTTCACCTCACAGTTGACTGAGGTGGTCAAGTGTCGCAGCACTTAAAGGTATAGATGGAGTTCTTATTCAATAGACAGGACGAACACAAACGATATGACAAAACACCATCCTATCATTTCAAAGCGGCCGAGTGAACTTAAGAGAGACGTACTCACTCTGCAGGAGGAGCCGGAGCAGAAAAGTGTGTCTGAGTGTGTAAAGGTCAGTCTGTTAAGCGCTTCTCAGAGTGTTTTTGTCTCCAGTGGGCGGATGGCCATCTTAAAGTGCAATGAGAGCTGAAGTGCGTGTATAAGTGATTCTGGGTAAATGACAGGTAGAAATGGCCATGAGCTTGTTTTGCAGAATGCAAGATAACTTACAGAAAGAGTTTCACAAGCACATGAGTCATACCAATGACTTATGTTGTGCTTTTTTGGAAGAACTAGCCATTTACAAGCATGCAAACCCCATAAAAAGAGAAATATCCTGCCTGATTCATTCTGATGTAGCATAAACGTAAGAAAATGGCGCTAAGCGGTGCTGTAGATAGACATGGGCTCTCCTGTGAGAAGATACGGCTCCCTGCAGAAGACCAGCGACAGACACACAATCTAATTTAGCAGCTCTCTTTGAAGCGAAGGCAAGGATTAAACACAATCTAATTACACGCAGCCCAGTCTAAACACTCGACAGGAGAGAGAACCGATCTCTCTGGATGAGCCAGAGTGGCAGAAGGAAGTCCTGAAGCAACATGCTCAACAGATCATTTTAGTAGCTACCTATCCCATTCACGGCACTCATTTAATCCGTTTGGGAAGTCCATGAAATACTTTAATGAAATACAGCACGCTTGCATAAGGGGAATATTTTATGCAAAGCAAATCTATACATTTATACATATATTCAGAGTATTTTGTTTTATTTTAATGTAGGTAATGCATAAATCATTTTGGTCACACTTTAGATTAGGGTCCAATTCTCAACATTAACTAAGACGTTTGCCTCAATAAACTACTAATTATTGTTAACAACAGCTATATTAAAAGTAGTTAAGGTTAGGTATTGGGTAAGATAAAGGGATGTAGAATATGGTCATGCTTTAAACGTACTAATAAACAGCTAATATTCCAGTAATATGCATGCTTATAAGCAACTAGTTTATTAAGAATTGGACCCGTATTTTTTAGGTAAATAATTGTATATTTTAAATGACATTAATATACCATAAATAAATATTATACACTACCGGTCAAAAGTTTAAGATTGGTAAGATTTTTTATGTTTTTAAAAGAAGTCTCTTCTGCTCACCAAGGCTGCAATTTTGTGATAAAAAATACACAAAAAACACAGTAATATTGTGAAATATTATGACAATTTTTTATGTTAATATATATTAAAATGTAATTTATTCCTCTGAAAAAAAGCTGAATTTTCAGCATCATTACTCCAGTCTTCAGTGTCGCATGATCCTTCACAAATCACTCTAATATGATGATTTTATGCTCCAAAAACATGTATGATTATTATCCATGTTGAAAACAGTTTTTTACATTTTTATTTCAGGATTCTTTGATGAATAGAAAGTTCAAAAGAACAGCTTTTATCTGAAATGGAAAGCTTTTGTTACATTAAACACTACCCTTTAAAAAGTTTGGGGTCAGTAAGAATTTGTATTTTATTTTTGGGGGAAATAAATAAGAAATCAATACTTCTATTCATCAAGGATGAGTTACATTGATCAAAAGTTACAGTAAAGACATTTATAATGTTAGAAAAGATTCTAATTAAATAAATGCTGTTCTTTGAACTTTCTATTCATCAAAGAATCCTGAAATAAAAATGTAAAAAACTGTTTTCAACATGGATAATAATCATACATGTTTTTGGAGCATAAAATCATCATATTAGAGTGATTTGTGAAGGATCATGTGACACTGAAGACTGGAGTAATGATGCTGAAAATTCAGCTTTTCAGAGGAATAAATTACATTTTAATATATATTAACATAAAAAAGTCATTTTAAATTGTCATAATATTTCACAATATTACTGTGTTTTTTGTTTATTTTTTGTTTATTTTGTTTATTTTTAATACAAATGTAAAAACAAATTATATATATAACAACAATATATAATAAAACGGTATGTGCATCTTGTGTGTTGTGTGCATGAGTTTAAAAATGACTTGGCGTAGGCCTACTCTTGTTTACACCGATGACATACAGAATGGCTTCACATGCACATAAATCATGCTAATAGAGTTCGGTCTGAAGGAGCTAAAGCGTTCTACTTAGCATAATATGGTAGGAGAGGAAATCTCCTGACGCAAACTGCAAGAACTCAGATGGTCTTCGGTTCTCAGCAGCGGCGCTGAACGAATCCATGTTCGTCGTTCACATCAGGCTGTGTTACAAACCCTAGTGAGCGGCCTACTCGGAGAATTAAAGGGATAGTTCACTTTTAAATTAATTTTTGGTATGTTTTAGCTTATCTCAAGGGCATCCAAGATGTAGGTGTCTTTGTTTCTGCAGTAGTCAGTTTTGATATTTTTAGGTCAAACCGTTCTTGTCTGTCAGTCATATAATGCAGATCACTTCCGGCGCTCTTGCGGCACTTGTGCAACCGAAGTGCCCGCACCCTCAGATCACTTGGGCGTGGTTGTGGTTACAAGAGGTAAAAACGATATAAATACTGTTCGTTTTCTCACACAAACCGCTCGTTTCGTGTCTTAGGCCATCAATGTGTACTTACATTTACGAGTCATTAAATCATGTTCAATTCTGGGCTTCTCTGTGCATGCTCTTGAGGTGGTGACCATAGACCTCCATTATTTGACTGATAGACAAGAACGGTTTGACCTTAAAAATATCAAACATTGAAAATACTGTGGAAACAGAGACACACTACATCTTGGATGCCCTTGAGGTAAGATAGAACACACCAAAAATTAATTTTAAAGTAACTATCCAGTGAGCATCAACGCAGTTCGAAAACGTACAAAGCTAAATTATTCACTTGAACAAATTCTAGCCATTAGTACAAGACAGCATTGTTAGTGTTAACTAGAAATAAAAATATTAAAATCGTTTTTTTAATTAATATTTAATACAATATGAATAATATTAGATAAAAAAACTTAACTTAAAAAACTTAAAAAAAAAAATTTTATAAAAATAAATTAAAGCATAATAGAAATTTATAAAATGAAGAAAAAGACGGAAAAAATAGCTAAAATGTAAATTAAAAATTAAAATTTGAATATGAAATTTGATTTGCAAATATTAATAAATAATATGATGGCATATAATTTTTAGGACATGAATGTGTGTACACTTGTAGCACAGAAAAAATCATCCAAGAAGGTGGATGAATAGAGATTTGCTCATTATTAATATTCTGTGATACCTGAATATGCACAGTACTAAAAAAAGGATTGAATATAGATAAATCTAATTAGCATGACTTTTTCATGCATGCGTTGTATTTTTGTGCAGCAGAGCATCAAAGAATAAGAAAAGCAAAAAGTTTGTCAAAATCATTTGCAAATCAAGTCTGTCCAGCAGTATTTGTAAGGGTAGAGACGCAGATGTGTAGAGTTCAAATCAGCCATGAAAAACACGGACTTGCTTTTCTGTGCAGAATCCATCAGAGTGGGTTCAGATACGGCCAGATGATTTAAACGGATGCATGTTGTTGCCATCATGAGGGTTTATTTCAGCTACAATGCCGGTACCCGCTTATGCATACAGCAGACAAGACGGCTCGCTGGAGTTTGGAGCCGAGCCACTGGTTTCGCAGTTTAACCTTCTGCATCACATCATTTCCTGCATCATTATCCCTCCATCACTCCGTATTACTCCTCTGTCTGGCATTCAGTATCTCTGAAGGATCTTCCCATGCCTGACATTCTTAAAGAAATGTTCTGGGATCAATACAAGTTAAGCTCATAACAGCATGCACGCCACAAGATCGATTGCCATATAACTTTGTCTCATCACTAACTGCAAAACAACACACTTGCATTGACAGTGTGTTTAAAGGCTGAAATATGAAGCATGCATTTTTGTTAAAGCAAATCTTCATGGCAGAAATGCATATTTGAGTTACAGAAATTTTTAGATCTTGCCTTACTGTACTGTACTGTACCTGTGCATTTTGGGAAGGGTGCACAATTTCCTATGAAAAATAATCTCAAACAATTTCAATTAATATCATATCTTTCCGTCCCTGGGGTGATCGCTAAACTCAGAAGAGGAAGAGATCACGCTCCCATAAAAGCCGATTTAGGAGCATTCAATTTATTTGAAGTCGAACTGCTCCGAGCTAAAACTCCTCTACTGTGTTTTGTTCTCCCGGTAACCATGTCATCACGTTTCATCACACTAGACTTCCCTAATGTGGCTGTCTGGATGCACTCTTAGAAGAAGAGGTTCTATATAGAGTCTATAAAGGTTCTATCAGCGCTACATATTTGGAACCCTAAAAGGTTCTATTCAGAACCCCTTTTAAGAATTCAATATTAAGAAAAAGTAAAAAGGTTCTATATGGAATCTTTTGGGTTCATTCATTATCATTTGTTTTGTCCTTTCCAGATTAAATATTTTATATTATTGACAAACATCAAGAATTTGAATAATCACAAAATTCAAGATATGGGGGTTTGAAAATGTATATATTTATATAATTCTATGTAATTAATCAATATCACACGAAGAGTGCAATTTCAGTTTTTCTCCTCTAAAAATCAGCATGATTAAAATGTGATCTTAAACAGTTTAATAAACAATTTTATTTCAACGACAAAATGTTGCAGAATAATGTAATATATGAATGAATAATAGCCTATAAAGAACCTTCTTTCTTGTCATTATAGAACCTTTTTTAGCATAAAATGTTCTTTGGAGTTGAGTAAAGAACCCTATGCTTCATATAAAGCCAATAAACCCTTTTTTCTAAGAGTGATGGGATTCAGATCTCAGTCTATTTGGTGGGGAATAACTTAGTAGTCAGGGCTCAAAGGGATCGCAAAACACAAATCCTGATCTAACTGTTGGGAACCACATGCTCTGCCGGCCCTAATATTGTTGAGGCAAGCATCACTGTTGTTATTGCTGAAACTCAGGGTTTGTGTTTAGGTATTGAGCATTAGTGCATAAGCATTCCTCCATTGTGATATACACTCACCGGCCACTTTATTAGGTACACCTGTCCAACTGCTCGTTAACACTTAATTTCTAAGCAGCCAATCACATGGCGGCAACTCGGTGCATTTAGGCATGTAGACATGGTCAAGACAATCTCCTGCAGTTCAAACTGAGCATCAGTATGGGGAAGAAAGGTGATTTGAGTGACTTTGAACGTGGCATGATTGTTGGTGCCAGAAGGGCTGGTCTGAGTATTTTCAGAAACTGCTAATCTACTGGGATTTTCACGCACAACCATCTCTAGGGTTTACAGAGAATGGTCCGAAAAGAAAAACATCCAGTGAGCGGCAGTTCTGTGGGCGGAAATGCCTTGCTGATGCCAGAGGTCAGAGGAGAATGGCCAGACTGGTTCGAGCTGATAGAAGGGCAACAGTGACTAAAATAACACCGTTACAACCAAGGTGGGCAGAAGAGCATCTCTGAACGCACAGTACGTCGAACTTTGAGGCAGATGGGCTACAGCAGCAGAAGACCACACCGGGTGCCACTCCTTTCAGCTAAGAACGGGAAACTGAGGCTACAATTTGCACAAGCTCATCGAAATTGGACAATAGAAGATTGGAAAAACGTTGCCTGGTCTGATGAGTCTCGATTTCTGCTGCGACATTCGGATGGTAGGGTCAGAATTTGGCGTCTACAACATGAAAGCATGGATCCATCCTGCCTTGTATCAACGGTTCAGGCTGGTGGTGGTGGTGTCATGGTGTGGGGAATATTTTCTTGGCACTCTTTGGGCCCCTTGGTACCAATTGAGCATCGTTGCAACGCCACAGCCTACCTGAGTATTGTTGCTGACCATGTCCATCCCTTTATGACCACAATGTACCCAACTTCTGATGGCTACTTTCAGCAGGATAATGCGCCATGTCATAAAGCTGGAATCATCTCAGACTGGTTTCTTGAACATGACAATGAGTTCGCTGTACTCAAATGGCCTCCACAGTCACCAGATCTCAATCCAATAGAGCATCTTTGGGATGTGGTGGGAACGGGAGATTCGCATCATGGATGTGCAGCGACAAATCTGCGGCAACTGTGTGTGATGCCATCATGTCAATATGGACCAAACTCCCTGAGGAATGCTTCCAGCACCTTGTTGAATCTATGCCATGAAGAATTGAGGCAGTTCTGAAGGCAAAAGGGGTGCAACCCGTTACTAGCATGGGGTACCTAATAAAGTGGCCGGTGAGTGTGAGGAGCCCGTTCTCATCCTAAGGCTTTTTTTGCAAAAGCGTAAACATGCAACGCACATGGCACCCTTTCAGCGTCAAATGAGACGCATATATATATATATATATATATATATATATATATATATATATATATATATATATATAGGCACCTCCTGAGGTGGTCTAACCCTAACCCTACACCAGACCTAAACCTACCATAACCAAAGCGTCTTATTTGACGCTAAAGGGTGCCATGTGCGTTGCATGTTTACGCTTTTGCAAAAAAAAAAAAAAAAAAAAGTATATGACGCCTTAGGATACTAGACAAACAATTACTGAACTTGTGTAGACTTTGTTTCACCTTGATATGATTGTTCAGTCAGTCTCTCTTTAATGGAACCATATGGATTCAGTACACTTTACTCACAGGGGAAAAAATGCAAAAATTGTACCCTCAAAGCAATCATTTTTACTTCTACATCATGTATTGTGCTTTATATAACAAAAACTCTAGCAAAGCAGCTTCACATGTAGTATTAAGAGGAAAGTAACAGAATCAATGATGTAAACACTGCATATAAACATCAGCTGTAGCAAGAAAATAGTCAATATTCAGCACATTAGGATACTGTATATAATAGTGCACCCCCTACTTTCTCATCTTCAAAAAGCTGACCCTGAACATCACAACAACATTACATTATGGGCAATTTGCATAAGATAACCAGCACTAACATTGTGTGACTCACACCTGTAAAATGCTCAGACCAACACCTGTGTTCTCTCACGATCATCCCATGTTCAGAAAAGCTGGACTGAAGAGCACACACACACACAACGCCGGCATGGAAATACCATTAGAGCCGAGCTGAAGGGAGTGAAGATGATTACATTACAGAGATGTTTAAACGCTCAGCGCAGGGACACCGGGAGATCTCTCTTTCTCTCTCCTCCTTTATGCTAGAGTAATGATGTTCTCCATGCTAACGCAGGAACTCTGGCTTTATTCAGAGCCGGCTGGTTGCTATAGATACTACGGAGATACCACAGTGAAGCTGGTGGGTGTTGAGAGCGTATTGTGAGCGTGTGCGCAATTTCGAGAGATACGGTTTAATCTGTAGATAGAGCGAAGCAAAGTATGATGGACAGCTGTATTAAGACCTTACTAACAGAGAGAGAAACGAGCGAGCAAAAATAGGAATGCAAGATATATCTTTAGATATATATGCATTATTAGAATTTTGTGATAACTTTTTTTAAACTGAAAATATGTATTGTTTTTACTATATTCCTTTGTATGCCTGGGTCCAAAAGTACTAACCAGCAAGAGATTGGAGCTTTAGATCTTGTGGTGAAAAAAGTACACATTAACAATATGAACATCTTGTTTGATTTCAAACTTCTGATCATTCTCCTGTGAAAAACTCATGCACCTCAATGTTCTGTGTGGTTTCTGGGCTGTTGCTAGGCAGTTGTTAAGGCATTCTGACTGGTTGCTAGGGTGCTGCTGGGTGCTTCCTGTCCCCACAAAAGTCTCATGATCACGTTATGATGATGTTAGGATGGCTAGATGTGTAAGGGACTCTTTTACAATAGGCCATACCAACGCATAGTAAAAAAAAAAAAGGTTTCTTTAGTTCAGTTTGTTGGAAAACACAAATGTAAATTGATTTAAAAATGGAATTAATTAGTAATAATGTAAATATAAATAAACAAAAACTACAATTATTGTTATATTATTCATGCATAATGTATAAATGCATAATTTAAGTGCACTAATTTACACACCCATATAAATAAAATAAATACAAATAAATAAATTATGTAAATAAAACCATTTAAATATATATATATATACCAGTAAATCAATAAACAATAAAAACTGATTTTTTTGGCAGCAAACACTTAATATGGGTTCAGTTCATACAGGGATAAAAAGAACCTTATATGAAATACTCTGCTGTATATTTAATGTTGTGGGCATATTTTTCTGCCAGAGGTCCTGGACTTCTTGTTCACATATATGGCATCATGGATTCAATCAAAAATACCAACAGATAAAAAACCTAAATCTGAAAGCCTCAGCTAAAAATCTTAAAACATGTTTGGATCTTCCATCAGGACAATGATCCAAAAAAAAAAAACATGAGTGTAAACGTGAACCATGAAGCCTGCTTTGGCAGAAACTAATTACCAGGTACACTCTCAGAATCAAACATTTCTCAAAGTGTCCCAAGTACACACACACACGGAAGTTTTACAGTGAAGTCCTCTAAAACCATCAAGAGATGAAAGTGATGAAGCCGATACAAAAAAGAATATCAAGGAAATGAAAAGCGTCTTGCTTTGTGAAAAAAAATAACAAAAAAAAATGAAAGGAGCATGTTTAGGTGTTTGATGATAAGTGCATCACACAACCAACACTGAGAGAGAGAGAGAGACAGAGAGAGAAGAAAAGAGATAATGAAGGTTTCATTAAAAGCTCTTCGGAGTGGCTCTCACACAGATGATTATCTGGTCACGCTGTTCCCTCTGTTGTATGAGCCTGAGACACCAGCCAGGCCTTCAGAAGCTCCACATCCTCCTCCTGAAGGCCTCGACCTGCGCTCTTTATCTCTGCGTGTGTCTGTGCGTTCCTCTCCTTCTAACGAGTGTCTGCGGGGATCCGGTCGGGCGAGCGCTAACCGGACAGTGACAGACGGCAGAGCGTCTTCGGTAAAACGGTCTCGAATCAGAGCAGGGCGAAGCTCGACCCGAACCCCCGGCGGTCCACATCAAACGTCTCGCAGATATGAGCTCGTGTGAGTGATGAGAGGGCATCTGGTGCTAATGAGAGACAGATTCACTTTCACTGGGGTGTCAGTCTGTTGTCTTTGGCACAGATACGCTTCCTTTCAGAAGCCAGAGTCGCACACTGACACAAACGCAGCACATTTACAAATCCTTCCAAATCTCACCAGAGACCAGCCAACTAATTAAGCAAACAAACTTTTACAGCTACGCAAATAAGATACTAAACAAGAGGCACCAAGGCTGGGCAATGCAATAAATCAAATAAATTATACATGTAAAATATTACTTTAAAGGGGTGATGAACTGAGAAATTTTCTTTGAGCTTTTGACATCTAAGAGGTCAACATATTATAAGAATATCGTGTAAGTTTCAGAACTAAAAACTGTCCAATAAAAGCTTTTATTGACACCAGGCTCAGCAAACGACTCGATTTTTCAAAGTGGGAACTATGGCGTCAAAGAAGATAAACCACCACCCCCGCAGAAGAAGATCAACACGGCCGGTCTAGTCCCGCCTACCAATTCGCGAATTCACACATAGCTAACATAGATGCCTATTCCAATAGGACGGCATGGATAAACTTTATTTTTAATGACGTTCCAGCTGATGAGGTAAAACATAGTCGCCTGTTCGCTTCATTTCACTGAGGATTGTTTTGTAATCAAGACTGGGTTTGCAAGACCGATTAAGAGTAAAGAGCGATACTGTGCCGTCTATATTGGATCTGACAGGAATTGTGCAACACACAGACTCTGGGTCGAACATGTATGGGCGAATCATTCACGGTTGCCATTTTACAATATTGGACGTTTTCAAAACAATTTCTCCAAGTGGCATCGACGGGTGAGTTGAAACTCATTATAATATGCAAAACTGTTATCCACTCACAGCAGTGGGCGTTTAATTCCAAGTCTTTCAGTGCGAGACGCCCATAAAAACAGAGAGTTTTCAGGTAGGCTCAAAACTAGGGTAGAAAATAGCCTATTACTTAGTCATTTTGATGTTTTTGAATGCAAAAACCAAGCGAACGACATAGTTGACCTCAGACAACAATATAATACAATTTGAAAAGCCAATTCATCACCCCTTTAAAAAATGAACCACATCATTGAGACTTCCATTAAATTGAATGATGAATCAAATGAATCGATGCATCTTTTGATTCATTCCAACAGACAGTGAATAACTTCGGTGCTGGATTCGAGCTGTTTACGCATAATTTTACTTATTCATACAGATTTACTCATACCCAAAGTGTGTATGGGTATGGGTACTCCTATCTAGTACTAAATTGAGTTCTTTTTCGCTGTTTACTGTACTTAAACTAAACAAGGATGAATCATAAAACAATGCCAAACTCAAGCAGCATAAAAGGACAAAATACTAAATAAATTAAAAATCATTGCAACATATCAAAATCTTGCTTAATTTTATATGACCAGCAAAACCTTAATAAATATTTGATATATTGCCCTAGCAGAATAGGTTTTCAAAATCTATGCATAAAAGCTAATGACTGGAAGAAATTTAAAGGGATAGTTGACCAAAAATTTAAAATTCGATTCCAAATGTCGTTCCAAAACCCATAATTTCGTTCATCTTCGGAACACAAATGAAGATCTTTGATGAAATGTGAGAGATTTCTGTCCCGCCATTGACAGCTACGCAACTGACACTTTTACGCTTCAAAAAGTTCATAAAGAGTTCGTAAAACTAATCCATATGGATCCAAATTTTCTGAAGAGACTGATTCGCTTTATATGATGAACAGATTCAATTTAGCCCTAAACTATGTGAATAAAAGCCTAAATTAAATTGGTTCATCAAGAAAGCTCTGATTTCATTAAAAAATATATTATTTGTCTTCCAAATTAATGGAAATTTTTGGGTGAACTATTCCTTTAAACAAGACTGGTCTTTAGAATTTTTGACAACCAAAGAACTTGAAAGTCGATCAAGAAAGTTGAAACCAGCAAACAGATACGAAGTAGAGATTGACACCAATGAGTTCAAGATGTGGGTGAAATACTCCAGTATTTTCGAGACTTCTGTTACCTCTCTTTTGTATTTGTTCTCACTCAGCGTCTGATGAACATCTTGCCACCGTAAGCACTTAACCGCCACACTGATGCGTTTCCTGTGTAAATGTTGCCATGAGAATGGGATGAGAGCGCCTCTACGTTAATGAGCTTAAACAGGAGGAGCAGAGAAAGATCAAACCACTCCTCATCCTGAGGGATGAAGGGAAGGAAAGCCTACGCCACATAAAGGAATACAGCGTTAGAGCTGCGTGCAGGGGCAATGAGCAGGGATATACAGCCTTATCAACGGCTTTCAGCTTCTAATTAGCAGCTTAGAAACAATGAAAAGCGTCAGGTCATGACAACAGTCGTGGGTGGAGAGCAGGAGACAAGGCGAACGATCAATGAAAAATACCACGCAACGTCAGAGAGAAGAAAGAGGAATCTAGGCCTGTCAGAAGAAAACAAGAACGACTCTGCGTCCTAGCGTATGGCTCGTGTTGCGGTTACAAACGTTAACTCGACTCTCTAATGCAAATGAAATATTGACGATCTTTAGACAGCCACTTCACTGCATTTGCTCTTTAATGATGCTCTAGTTTATTCTGTGGAGAACCGTATTTAATCCAGAGAGAAATATTAAACATTGATTTGTGAATCGAAAGCTAGAAATAGTGAGCACTGTACCGTCATGCCTTCGGCAGAAAGAGTCAGAGAACACAATTAATATTCCCACTAAACAGAAGCAAGTCGAAAATGTGGTTAATTCTTTAGAAAACTACAATCATTTCGTCTTTAAGAAAAATAGATCGATCACAGAGAACTCAGGGCAATAAAGATCAGTGTGAGAACGATGTTGATGGACACGTCAAATGCTCCATTAGGCCAGAGCTGTTAGCATGCAAGTAGAAATGGGGAATGACAAAAACTTTAGGACTTTGTTGACGACATATGGCTATTAAGCGAAAACATACAATAATTTACAGATTTTTTAAATATTTACACACCCATAAACACTCACCTAAAGGATAGGGCCCTATAATTTCTGCGATCGCAGAATAAAAAGCACACTCTTTTTACAACTAAAATAACAGTAAAGGGTAAAAAAAATTAATTCGCAAAAATTAAAATGGAAAAAACGGAATTTGCAAAAATTAAAACGGAAAAAAACGGAATTTGGGAAAAAATAAAATGGAATTTGGGAAAAAATAAAACGGATTTTATAGGGCCCTAAAAGGATTATTAGGAACACCATACTAATACTGTGTTTGACCCCCTTTCATCTACAGAACTGCCTTAATTCTATTTGGTACTATTCTATTCTTTCAGAAATGTTGGCCCATATTGATAGGATAGCATCTTGCAGTTGATGGAGATTTGTGGGATGCATATCCAGGGCACGAAGCTCCCGTTCCACCACATCCCAAAGATGCTCTATTGGGTTGAGATCTGGTGACTGTGGGGCCATTTTAGTACAGTGAACTCATTGTCATGTTCAAGAAACCAATTTGAAAATGATTCCAGCTTTGTGACATGGTGCATTATCCTGCTGGAAGTAGCCATCAGAGGATGGGTACATGGTGGCCGTAAAGGGATGGACATGGTCAGAAACCCGTGGCATTTAAACGATGCCCAATTGGCACTAAGGGGTCTAAAGTGTGGCAAGAAAACATCCCCCACACCATTACACCACCACCACCAGCCTGCACAGTGGTAACAAGGCATGATGGATCCATGTTCTCATTCTGTTTACGCCAAATTCTGACTCTACCATCTGAATGTCTCAACAGAAATCGAGACTCATCAGATCAGTCAACAATTTTTACAGTCTTCATCTGTCCAATTTTGGTGATCTCTTGCAAATTGTCTCTTTTTCCTATTTGTAGTGGAGATGAGTGGTACCCGAAGGGGTCTTCTGCTGTTGTAGCCCATCCGCCTCAAGGTTGTGTGTGTTGTGGCTTCACAAATGCTTTGCTGCATACCTTGGATTCGTAACGAGTGGTTATTTCAGTCAAAGTTGCTCTTCTATCAGCTTGAATCAGTCGGCCCATTCACCTCTGACCTCTAGCATCAACAAGGCATTTTCGCCCACAGGACTGACGCATACTGGATGTTTTTCCCTTTTCACACCATTCTCTGTAAACCCTAGAAATGGTTGTGGTGAAAATCCCAGTAACTGAGCAGATTGTGAAATACTCAGACCGGCCCGTCTGGCACCATCAACCATGCCATGCTCAAAATTTACTTAAATCACTTTCTTTCCCATTCTGACATTCAGTTTGGAGATCAGGAGATTGTCTTAACCAGGAACACACCCTAAATGCATTGAAGCAACTGCCATGTGATTGGTTGATTAGATAATTGCATTAATGAAAAATTGAACAGGTGTTCCTAATAATCATTTAGGCGAGTGTAGATACATAAACAAAAAAATAAATATTTTTTATTATTATACTTTAGATATTTTTTGCATATATAAAATCCACAAAAATGCATATTATATACATTACCTGTCAAAAGTTAGGAAACATTTCAATTTTTGAAAAAAAAATTGAAAGTCTCATTTATATATAAAAACACACACAAAGATAATTATAATAATTATAAAAACAAACATTCATGGTGAGTGCAATGGAAATGTTTAAAATGTAAAAATCAGCATCCGATTTTAACATCAAAAGCATCTTTCCAGCACTATGAATGATCCACCAAATGATCACCGACTGCGAGCTCTCAGAGAACCTCTAAGCATCCTGTTCAAAGAGCTTCTTGAGACTTATTGAGGTAATGAGTGATTTGTACATGTCTCTCTGTTATTGAACATGGTCATATTGATAAGGGCATAATTATCAGGTTGTGCCGTGCTTAATTTGCTAATTGCTGCATTGTGCTGTGTCTGAAAGCAAAGGCCAGACACACAACGAACAAACATGCCAAGTCCCAAATAACACACACACACATACACACTCACCTTACATAACCTTTCACTTTCAGGCCAAACACTCGCTGTTGAAACAGATTTAAGCATTGCTTTAAATATAGGCCGGCTAACAATATGCAATTCAGTGCATTTCTTTTTTGAATTTGAAATGAACATGCCTCTGAAATATGCTTTGTGCAATCTAGTGCATGAAATCAACAGGAAAGCAATGCATTTCTCCGTCAAGTGATTCAAAGACAGAATTCATTTCAGATGTTGAATGGCAGCTCTCTGGTTTCCGTCTGCAAATAAACGCCATCAATGCTGATGCAGTCACATTCGAAAGTGGATTTTGAACAGGGGGTTTGGGATATAGAGAGTGTTAAATGTCTCTTCCTATCTGTTAATCTGAACGCTCTGTGACAGGAACACCAGTCTTTTTCACTTCATTACCACAGAGAAACAAGATTGCTTTCCCGTGTCTCAGGAACTATCGATAACTGAAACATTTCCACAGGAAGTTTTTTCTTTAAAAAATGGGAGAGAAAAAGCTTTTAAAAAAGTAAAGCAAATAAAATATAATATCCACAGAAATGTACCATTAACCTACGTTTACATATGAAGATTGGATCAGCTAGCAAAAGAAGAAAAACATTATGGCACTTTATCATGTACTGTGCTTCTTGTGTAAGCCAAGATTGTGTTTACAGTCTCTCATACCAATTTATTAAATCAAATCTATAATATTTAAATAAAGATATAAGCCAAAAGGTCTCTTGCATCATAATAAGTTTACATTAAGAGGTGTTTAAAGGAATGACAAACATTTTTTTTTACCAGCTAGAAGTTATAAAAAAAAATGCTGAAACAAATTAATAATACATTTACATACCGATTAATAATTTATTCAAAATGTATCTTGTCATTTTATACACACTTGACTATTTAAAAGAAGCGTCAGCTCAGGTGTCAGTTTCAAAATCTCAAATCGACCAACAATAATAATGCACAGCAAAAAAAATATTAGTAAATAAGGAGTAAAATATGGTAAAAATACATCCCTGTTTCGATTATACATCCCTTTATTGCTATAATGAAATTAATTAAAGTTTGTATCAGCAATTTCAGGCCCAACAAAAGCCAAAACATGATCAAATTCATCTAATCTTTCCGTCGGTGATTGGTTGGAACACTATTTATTTTGTTTTAAATTTTCTATTATGAAATATCCAGTCAAATAAAGGCTGTTTATTCAATTCCTAAGAAGAGTGCCTTGGATTTCCTTCTACTACATACTATTTATTTAGGTTTTGAGTGGTTGGTGAAACCAATAGTTTTTGTGTGCAGATCTCAAAGCCTAGGCTGCAATTTTTTAACGGCCTGTTTATGAGAGCGGGCAGCTAGCGGATCGCTAGGAAAGATTAGATGTATGTGATCATTTATGTTTGGTCTTTTTGGGCCTTAAATCACTGATACAACCTTTAAAGTGCAGCGTTACACCAACCATGTTGTTATTGCCTCTTCGCCATGATTTGTTTGATTTAGTCCTCAGATGTAAGTCACTTTGGATAAAAGCGTCTGCTAAATGTAAATGTAAACCATCAGTCACAATCAGCTCTCAAACTGCCTTGTCAATTTTGTTTTCTTCAGAAAACTTCAGTACTTTTACAAGGACTTTGAAAATGGCTTATCCAATCACATTCCCGAACTCAAAATATCAAGATGTGATATCAAATCCAGCATACAGGTCTGTAACACTTTCTCCTTCAAGAGACAGGAGTGTGTTCAGTCTGCTAAAGTGATATAATCCCTCTCTCACACACACACTCACTCTTATTCTCACTTTCACCCCATCTCTGCTCTCTAATTGCTGTGGAGTTTAATGTGACTCATCATCCCAGGGAATCAGATGTGTAAGAGGACGCTGGATTATCTCCGGCACATGGAACGGACGATCCAGAGGATAAATCCCACAATGCAACACCCGCAGATGAGCTAATGAGTGTGTAAGCACCCAGAAGAAGGAGCTTACACACTCACACTTATCTTTACACAGCCAGGGACATCATCTCTATAAACGATTTCCTGACAGGGACACGAATAGATAAACATAATAAAGATCGTTAAACTTCCTTGAACCTGAAGTTCTTAATTCACTGCTTCACGTCAAAGGAAAGTATAGAAAACAACAGTATAGAAAATATAGACAACAGCAGCTTTAGCCCATCTGGAAACTGAATTGTGCGACTGCTACCCCTCTCCTTCCCTTATAAAATATACCATTGACAAAGAGAAAATGCTCAAGTCATGATGCAGATGCATAGACGCCACTTCAGACAGCTTTTTACATTTTTATTTCAGGATTCTTTGATGAATAGAAAGTTCAAAAGAACAGCTTTTATCTGAAATGGAAAGCTTTTGTTACATTAAACACTACCCTTTAAAAAGTTTGGGGTCAGTAAGAATTTGTATTTTATTTTTGGGGGAAATAAATAATAAATCAATACTTCTATTCATCAAGGATGAGTTACATTGATCAAAAGTTACAGTAAAGACATTTATAATGTTAGAAAAGATTCGAATTAAATAAATGCTGTTCTTTTGAACTTTCTATTCATCAAAGAATCCTGAAATCAAAATGTAAAAAACTGTTTTCAACATGGATAATAATCATACATGTTTTTGGAGCATAAAATCATCATATTAGAGTGATTTGTGAAGGATCATGTGACACTGAAGACTGGAGTAATGATGCTGAAAATTCAGCAAGGAATAAATTACATTTTAATATATATTAACATAAAAAGTCATTTTAAACGGTCATAATATTTCACAATATTACTGTGTTTTTTGTGTATTTTTTATAAAAAAATTGCAGCCTTGGTGAGCAGAAGAGTCTTCTTTTAAAAACATAAAAAAATTCGATACCGATCTTAAACTTTTGACCGGTTAGTGTATATTTATACTTTACTCTAGCACCATCGTCTCTCTTTCGTTCTGCCATTTTTTAAAGTTGTGTACGGAAAAGCTTCTGTGCTCCTATTGGTCAACCTGATACATGTGACTGAAACCGTACCAACGACCGGTTAAAAAAATTAAACATGCTAGTCTTTTTGTCATGTTGTGAAGCACGTAGGTTGTCACCCACTATGACACTACTGCTACGAGATGATACGATCGAAATATATCGGTGCCCGACGCCCGTTGTCGTGTGACACCTACGTCAAACGCAATCATGCCGAAATCAGGGATAAAATCACGTAATCTGAACCATGCATTGCTGTGGTATGCTTGTGCTGAATCTGCATTTTTGTTGTGCTGCACACACAGTAAGGGTCTGTTTCTCTGTGTTGCAGTGTGGAGCTGGACTTTAAACTGCAGGAAGATAAACTACAGCCCCTGATGAAGAGATTGTGTCCACGGAAGAGTCCCTGTTCCCCCTCTGCCCTATCCTCAGGACACCATCGGCTCCACGCCCAAACGCAAGTCCAAAGCGGAAGGCCAAGAAACACGCACGCTGGAAACTCTGGTTTCTGTGACCGCAGGATTGCATACACCACTTTATTATGCTTTTGATCATATTTTCAAGAAGGGATCAGGACAGAATGCAACGCTCCGTGTGCATCTGTTCACTTGCTTAGTTATGCCAGATTTTTGATCAGGATGAAATGGGAAAATCCTATCATTTTTTGGTTGTTTATCCTCTGTACGTCATGGATGCGAGTACTGATTTGGAAATATCGCAGCTAACCACTGAAAAAAAAATACATGTATATTTAACAAAGAAAAGAATGGAATTTGCTTCCGGAAAAAGGAATAATGAGACTATTTCCCTCGAGCAGAGCGTGAAATTCTATTTTAAAAGAGCGAGAGACATAACTGGATCAATAATCTTGCTTTACAACTATTGTTTCTTTTTTGATCCTCATCCTCCTAAAGGTTGGTATTTAAAACACAAACTGGACAAGCTTTTCATTTTGGTCTTCTCTTCCTCATGGAAATCGACGCAATCTCAGCATTAGAATCGAAGCACAACTCTTCAGATGCACTGGATGATGATTCTCACAGAGGACTTCATGGATTTAAAACTCACTAGAGGATGTAATTATTTGCAGATCAAACTGGCGAATTCATGAGATTTATATGGAAATAATCTTCCAAGCCTCTGTGAATTCATATAAACTTTCATATACTATTATTACCAGGAAAAAAAAAAGGAAAAAAGTACGACTTATTTTTTCTAGATTCTTAATAATCACACATTTCAAGATTTTCTAGAAACACTATATATATAAGCTTCTCTCACTTATTGGATTATTGAAATTATAGGAAGCGTTTTCAGATTGTGTCTGTTAATTTTAATTATTTAAATTACAACTAGAGACATAACCATGGAAACAACGGTAAATGTTTACCTTTCTGTGACAGGAATCATGTGATGCACAGTCAGCATATAGCTGCAATCACACTAGATTGATGAACTGATCTGCATATGGAAAAAAGACGTTGCAGGAAAGTATACTAAAATTGATATTTTACCGGTTTTAAATTAATTTATGTATTTTTACTTAAAAATTTAGATAGAATCCCTAGAGTGCTGACATCACGTCCTGTCTCGTGTGACCGCACTTGACTTCTGCACTGAGTCAAACAATGTCCTATGGAAAAGAAAAATAATGAAGAACACCAGAGCAAATAAGGTATCGTAGAGCATATGTGTGTGTGTGTGTGTGTGTGTGTTCACGGGTCCTACGAGAGGTAATTGAAAGTCTGAGAGGCATTACAATGTTCAGAAAGGAAATTCAGTCACAGGAGAACAAAAACAAGTTCAGATGATATTTCAAAAGAAAGAAATGATATATTGCCTAACAAATGAAGTGAAATGAAAGCAACATTTTTTGCGCATTGTGGGTTTGTTTTTTTATTACAATATAAACACATTTTCCCCAGAATTTGCATTATCTTTCTCACTGTATGGGAGATCTAACGCGCATATATATTATATATATAGGAGGTTCAAGTTTCTGAAATATAAATATAATATAATAAAACTATATATAATGCATTTTAAAAAATGTTGCATTAATTTACAGCAATGGGGGAAAATATGCTTAATTGTAAAATTAAGTCAATGCAACCACTTTTTTTCTTTTTGAATGTCTTTTGCTTTGAGATTTACTCATATGGCCAAAAACAGAGATGAAGAAACATGGAAACGAGTATAAAAGGGAGCATGGAGAGTCGGACAGAAAGAATCACACACAACCTGTGATGCTTAAACATCTCTCTGCTTCGGCTAACACAGTTCTTTCCTGACAACATACAAGTCACATACACACTGCAAAGTGACTAACTCATTCATCGGAGTCGGAGACGTGAACTGCTACCACTGGACCTGCGAAAGTGAAAAACAACTCAAATGCATTAACTTGTTCAGTCTGGTTCTCTACATACTTTGTGGATTTAATGAACATTCAGTGTTCACTTTCAGTGAGTGAAATGCAATGCAACCGTTATTCCCATATATATCAGAACTCTGCACAGAAACAGGTTAAAGAGGAAAACCAAACGCCCCTTTTTTATCGGTATTTAGCCAAATATCTATCAAAACAGGGCTAAAATCATCTCAAACAATACTGATTTCAGCCCACAGAACGAAATCAGAGAGCAAAGCATTCTGGGAATGTCACGTCGGAGGCCAAAAGCTGAGTCCCATCCAGAGATATGTGCCAAAGTCTTTTAAAAAAGGGCAAAAAAAAAACACTTCACGAAACAATTTCCACTGAATTGACTCTCTCCCGCTGGTGTGTGTTGGCAACTTCAGAAACACAACAGACAGAGCCGTCCCTCGTCCCACAACAGTTGTGATTCTCAATAGCTCTACTGTAGCCTAAAGAGACGATTAGATGTTTTTCTGTTCCTTAAAAAGTGCAATTGATTTATTATGTGCAATATTGTGTATTTTATACAGTTTTTAAAACTATTTACTATACAAAATAAAACATGAAAAATACAAAGAGTGGCTCTATTATCTGAGTACTGGGAAATCTGTCTGTATAGTGCATTTCATAGTACTTTTTGTCCAAAGGCATGTATATGAATAAATTAAGTAAAATAAATACATAAATACACTTTTATTTTCAAAAATGGTTATAAAAACCCTGACTTTTGGTGGTTCTCACGTCAGGATTTTGTAGATTAGAATTTCACTGGAAATTTGGCAATTTTTGACTTTTGGGACACGACTCTCGTGCTGCAGATGGTAATTGTTGGGAAGTGTAATTACTGAATGTGAGAAAAGCAGCTTTGGATTTTAAGGAAGGATGTCGCCCACCCAGATTAGACGAGATAAGAATAAACTCACTGCAGTGATCTCAGCGAGGAGGGGAAAAAATAAATAAATAAAAAAATAAAAAATAAAAAAATAATAATAAAAAATATAAATAAATAAATAAATTAAAATATAATATATATATATATATATATATAAAAATAAAAATAAATAAATAAATAAAAATACAAAAGAATGCTGCACTACGATTCACTCCAGATGGCAACAGTTAAGTTCATAGGATTGATTCAGTGGAATTACTTTTACTGCGCATCTGTACATGTATATCACACACATTGGCTAAACAAATATTGAGAGCAAAACTACTGAGCTATAACATAAAGAACCACCAAACACATGTAAATGCAGATGAGAAGCCATCTGTTTTTATTTATTTATTTATTTGTCAAAGTATTTCTCTGGCTTTCTTACTTTCATTCCCCGAGGCAAACAGACACTGAGAGTTATTAAAATTCTCCAGGTCACAATGGAGGAGTTTGTGTGCGTTTGTGTTTATTAAGCAGGGAATTCCCATGCAGGCTTGCAGCGGCAACCGTTCAGTATTTCCCTTGCGAGAGAGTTTGGAAAACTCATCTGAAATAAACTTAAAGGAGGACTGTCAGCAAAAACCTTCAGATAGAAATAAATCAATCCGAAGAGCCTCTCTATCATCGCAAATGTATATTTAATGCACTGAGAATGTGGAGAGAATGTAAATCTAAGAGGATTTTGCTGCACTGATGCTGCAGACTGAACCTGCTGCCAGTCCTCAAATTACAGTCAAACTCAGCAGCCAATCACAAGCCTTGCTCCTCCTACTGCAGAGGAATGGGATGGGCTGAAAATACTCAGATTACACACAAGCACAGATCCTGATACAGACAAGACTGCATATTGAGAGAAAACCCTACTGAAAGCATAGATGAGGGTTAAAAGGCTCTTGAATGCAACAAAGACTAATACTAACATCAGACATAAAAAGATCATAAAATATGAGTCAAAATAGAGGCTGATCATGAAAAACTCGCTAAGTGCTTTTAGGGTGTTCTAGAAACAGGGCATTGGTTTGGTTGCATTAGTGTGTATTAGAAATCGGTCAAAATAGCTCCCTCAAGTTTCTAAAATATTCTGTAATTGGGATCCTTTATCCACAGGACCACTCATTACATGTGAATACAAGCACTCCTCTCTCCAATATTAGCTCTCCAATAAACCACACAATGACACATTCATGGTTGATGATCAAGATCGATCTGTAGGATTCAGACTTTGTGAAGTTTAAGAAGATTTTCTACTGGACTTTTTCTGTACTGTAAGTGCACATCAGCATGCAGGACACTGTGGCCGTGCTGATCAGACTCATTTGAATTCTAGACTCACATGCAGCAAAACCACAAGAGAAAGTTAATGCATAAATCTGAATCTAAGCAACAGAGCCCTGACAAGCAAGGTCACAGTGGAGGAGCAGCCACACACACACTCAATGTAGTATCAATCCTGAAAACTGCAACACATGCATTCTTAAACATGCTCAACACACACATTCAATCACAGAGAGACAAATCTGTAATTCTGAGAGCTTCAGATACTGAAATTCAGCATTAAACAATGACATTTTTGCGTATTTAAATCAGGGGTTGGCATTTAGCTGTTTTTGAGCCTTCGGCGAATGCTCTGAAATGGCTTAAAAATGGTTCAACCAACATTTAACCCTCTGATGGTCTTCGACTTTCAGGAGTCACAGTCCTGATCCTTCCCGCTCAGAAGTGACCGGACACCTAAACAAGAAACTTCCCATCCCAGTTAAAACCAATGCAATTTATTTTTGTTCTATAATATTTATTGTTTTTAATTTAGTATTTTGAGACAATTTGATTGAATTTAGTAATAATATTTATTAATAATTTATTTATAATAATTTATTATTTATTATTTAATAATTTATATTATAATAATTTATTATTTTATAATAATAATAATAATAATAATAATAATAATTATGCAATATTTATGGTTCTATTTTTGCATTGGAAAAAATATTTTTATATATATATATATATATATATATATATATATATATATATATATATATATATATATATATATAATTTTTTTTATTAAATATATTAATGCAGTATTTTAGTTTAATGTAGAGTCTAGGCCTTCAAAAAAAAAACATTTATTTATCATTATTATTATTATTTTTTTTTTTTTTTGAAAAGTTTTTTCCATACATTTCCTATGGGGGTCATTTTTGTCCGAAGACCAAAATTTTGACAATTTTTTCTAAGACCACTTAGCATGCTCAGATCATGAACTCATTTGTTTTGTCACCCCTTACTGCGGTATACTTTCTTTTAGAATCGTGGCCAATTTGTAGATTGTAAAGACAAATTCAGAGATTTTTAGTCTGTACAATCAGAGAATTTTTGTGTTTTTGTAAATTTCCCATTAATTTCCTTTGGGTCGGTCATTTTTGAAAAGACCACGAGTTTGACTATTTTTTTTCCAATCTCCATTAACTATAATTGCATGAAGAAAAAATAATAATCTTTTGTGTTCCACATAATAAAGAAAGTCATATGGGATTGAAATGAAAAGAAGACTTTATGAAAAATATAAATTTTTGCATGCACTATTCCTTTAAACACATAAATGGGTGGATAAGAGGGGGACGAATGGGGGTGTTTAGCATGCATATGGAGAGATGTGGCTGTAAAAGACAAGGACAGACACTACCAAGAGCCTGAAGCTCTCTAACTGCTAAACTATCCCCTAACACCTGATCTCAGATCAGCTCAGACAGGATGAAATGAAAAAACAGCAGCAAATAAAGCCATGTGTGCTCCTGTTGGCAAACACACAGCAATCACAGGAGCTGTAAAACACTGCCAAAAAGACATCGCACATTCACACCATCTGGACAAACAGCATGGAGAAATCAAATCAACACAAACGCTGAGAAATGAACAGATCAGCAGTGATCAAAAGACAGAGGAATATTTACACACTGCACACAGAAGCACTGGTTTAACCAATAGGGTGAGCTTTAGGGGTGGGGCTATCAGTTTGGTGACCAATGGAGGGTGAGTGAGTGTTTGGGAAACCTGTTTAAAAACAGTTGTTATAGTTTTATATTGTAGCACTAGTGGCACAGAAACTACACACTTCATCTTAATGGGTGTATTTTACGTCCAAACCACAAAAACAAAGGATTTTGAATCAGATATGCCAAAAAAATAAAAATATTTTTGACCGTGACCATGACCGTGTGTGTGTGTGTGTGTGTGTGTGGCCATTTGATGATTGCAGACAGCAGTCTGATTGATGGTGGTAGAACACACTGTTACAAACCACATACACAGGAAAGCCAAACAACTAGAAGAGAGACACCAGAAGAGAGAGAGACTTACTATGAGAAAAGAGTCTCGTCCCATAGAGATCACAGTCCTGTTTACGGTCCTCAGAAGCTTTTCCATTATGATCTGTACATGCCACTGCGTCGGACCCTGAACACGACACACAGAGACAGAAATATACCACACATAAATGACTATCCACACAAGACAACATTAAAGGAGTAGTTCACTTTAAAAAAAAAAAAAAAAAAAAAGATATTTTGCTGATAATTTACTCACCCCCATGTCATCCAAGATGTCCACGTCTTTCTTTCTTCAGTCGAAAAGAAATGAAGGTTTTTGATGAAAACATTCCAGGATTTTTCTCCATATAATGGACTTCAATGGGAACCAAACGGTTGAAGGTCCAAAAGACAGTTTCAGTGCAGCTTCAAAGGGCTTTAAACGATTCCAGGGTCTTATCAAGTGAAACGATTGGTCATTTCAAAAATAAATAAAGTTTAAGTTGTATAAGCACAAATTGACTAACTGATTCATTTTGCACTGAAACGGTCTTTTGGAACCCGTTTGGTTCCCATTGAAGTCCATTATATGGAAAAAAATCCTCGAATGTTTTCATCGAAAAACCTTAATTTATTTTCGACTGAAGAAAGGAAAGACATGGACATCTTGGATGACATGGGGTGAGTGAAATTATCAGCGAAAGTTTTTTTTTTTTTGTGAAAGTGAACTACTCCTTTAACCTCAAACATCTCTGGTGGGTGACATTCAGTGATGGGAAATTCCACTGAACTGACAAAAAAACCTCCATTAGGGTTTCCACAAAAATATTAAGCAGAACTGTTTAACCATACCAATCAGAAATGTTTCTTGAGCAGCAAATCATCACATTAGAGTGATTTCTGAAGGATCATGTGACACTGAAGACTGGAGTAATGATGCTGAACATTCACAGGAATAAATTATATTTTAAAATATATTCAAATATCAAAGTTATTTTACATTGTGCAATAATATTTTGCAATGTTCATGCATTTACTGTATTGTTGATCAAATAAATGCAGCCTTGATGAACAAAAGACTTTTCAAAAACATCAAAACAAAAAACACTGCAAACTTTTGAACAGTAGTGTAGTTTAATTAGCTTTACAACACTAATTAGGGATGGCAATAATTGTGTTGAACTGAGCTGTTAAGTTTTCTGCACAGTCAGCACTGCAGGGAGTGTGTGTGATCGTGGTCTAGCGCTGCAGGGAGTGTGTGTGATGGCGGTCTAACGCTGCCCCTGCTGGTGCCGTGTTAGTCAAAGAAAGATACTGAATTAACAGATACTGAATTAGTCAGTTTAGTAAAGATATATCTTCAAATTTAACCGGTGTGAAATAAACTGCATCGCTTCCCGTCGCTCTGAGCCGTGTGTGTTTGCTAGTGAGGATCTTGATACACTCACAGCAGTTCGTCAATTGTTAAAGCAAGGATGCAGCGGATCTCCAACCAGCGATGAGAGAGCTCTGTGCTCGACTGTGACGTGTGTATTACGCAACACATGCTCAATTATCAAGTAAACACACACACTTCGCACAATGGTTCAAAGGATGCTTCACCCACAGCACCAAAGTGGGAGAATTAGTGACGTACGGATGTGTGTGTGTGTCACCAGTGTTATTTTAGTATCACTGAGAGTAGGGCATTTTTTTTTTTTAAATGTAATATACTATATATATATATATATATATATATATATATATATATATATATATATATATATATATATATATATA
>JAQIUQ010007108.1:155000-255400 GCA_030378365.1 Hybognathus amarus
ACCAATCTTACATACAGCATCAATCATGCAAATTCATAAATATTCATGAAAATTATCTGTATTTCTGCTAGAAATACCCTAATATAAAACTTTTTTGCAGACAACTGCATTCAAAATGGTAGCCACAAGTTGTATATGCATCTTACTGTAAGGAAGGAAGGAAGGAAGGAAGGAAGGAAGGAAGGAGGGAAGGAGGGAAGGAAGGAGGGAAGGAAGCAAGGCAGGAAGGAAGGCAGGAAGGAAGGACAGAAGGAAGGAAGGAAGGAAGGAAGGAAGGAAGGAAGAAGGGAAGGAAGCAAGTCAGGAAGGAAGGAAGGAAGGAAGGAGGGAAGGAAGGAAGGAAGGAAGGAAGCAAGGCAGGAAGGAAGGAAGGAAGGGAAGGAAGGAAGGAAGCAAGGCAGGAAGCAAGGCAGGAAGGAATGAAGGAAGGAAGGAAGGAAGGAAGGAAGGAAGGAAGGAAGGAAGGAAGGAAGGAAGGAAGGAAGGAAGGAAGGAAGGAAGGAAGGAAGGAAGGAAGGGAAGGACGGAAGGAAGGACAGGAGGGAAGGAGGGCAGGGAAGAGAATGAAGGGAGGAGGGAAGCAAGGCAGGAAGGAAGGACAGGAGGAAGGAAGGAAGGAAGGATGGAAGGAAGGATGGAGAAGGGAAGGATGAAAGGAAGGAGGGAAGGAAGGACGGAGAAGGGAAGGATGAAAGGAAGGAGGGAAGGAAGGACGGAGAAGGGAAGGATGGAAGGATGGAAGGATGGAAGGAAGGAGGGAAGGAAGGAAGGAACAAAGGAAGGAAGGAAGGAACGAACGAAGGAAGGGAGCAAGGAAGAAAATATTCAACATTAATATTCAGACGTGGGTAACCATGTAATCTTCAGTAACGCTTTGTATTTTACCCATCAGAAGAGAATGAGCTTCCAGAAAAACACACCAATCACAACATCGCACAGCCACCAGCAAAACAAACCCCATCATATAGCTGGTGTCAGACAGTGACCTTTAGAGACTGTGTGTGTGTGTGTACGTACCATGCTGAGTAAACAGGTCGCTGTGGACGATGTTCAATCATGCAGTTCAACTTCTGCTTCACACGAGACGCCCCAGAGGAACTTTGAGTATAAAGTCACTGAACAGCTTGCTGGAGAAACACAGAGACATGGAGGGAGGGTTAACACTGCTTAGTTAACACTAACAGGTGTCTTTGGATGTGTGTGTTGAACATCCCTCTTCTCATCTCCCACTTGCTGTTGAAGTGACAGCTCATATCTAAAACATGCTAAGTGCCGTTGGCTATACCTCTCTTATCCTCATCCGAAATACACACACACACACACACACAAGCCCAGGGCACAACAGGAGAGCAGTGGCTCATTTTGTGGAAAGAACTGGCTCTAGAAGAAGAGCAAGATGAGAGCAGTCGATGGCAGACGATGACAGAATTCAGAGATGGCCTCATTTAGCGTTTGTTTGGTCTGTGTGTGTGCGCGTGTGTGTGTGTGGGACCCTCGACCTCTCTGCTGAGCAAACACACTTCCACTGACAATGAACTGTGAGCAAACAGTACAATGCTAACAGTAACACATTGTGAACTAGCCAGGCCTTGAGTCATATTTCTGCCCTGATAGTGAATAGAGCTAAACACATTTCCTGAAGCAGTTTTCCTGAACTTGGCTCCTTCCATCATTGGTCAAACAGACCATCCCAAACATGCTTTTGTTCAGGATTCTCAGACAAAAAGATTTACAAACTGATCTGAAGTGTTAGTGTTTATCCTTTTTGGGAGATTTAACATGCAAATGACTTCCTTATTTCTGTCTTTGAACATTAAACCGAAAAAAAAAAATTGATGTCTTCCTGATTGTTTTGCCCAACAGTTCCTTTAACTCCCCATACTATATTAACATGAATAAAAATATGAAGGAAAGGAAATGGAAAGAGAAAAGGTGAATGAGGATAACAGGTGGAAATAAGAGAAAATACAAAAGGGGAAAAGGAAAACAGAAGGTGAAAAAAAGGGAAAAAAAGAAAAGGGGATGGGAGTGAGTCAAGTAAACAACACAAGGAAAAGGGAAAATGAAAAGGATATTGGGAAAGGAAAGGGAAGGCAAGGGAAGGGCAAGGGAAGGGAAGAGGAAGGGAAGGGAAGGAAAGGAAAGGAAAGGAAAGGAAAGGAAGGAAAGGAAAGGAAAGAGGAAAGGAAAGGAAAGGAAAGGAAAGGGATATTGGTAAAGGGAAAAAGAAAATGATATTGGGAAAGGAAAATAAAGGAAAAAGATGTTGCTAAAGGATAGGAAATGATATGATATTAGTAAAGGAGAGGAAAGGAAAATGATATTGGTCAAGGAAAAGAAAGTAAAGGAAAATGATATTGGTAAAGGAAAAAGGGAAATGATATTGGTAAAGGAAAAGAAAGGAAAGGATATTGGTAAAGGAAAGAAAAAGAAAATGATATTGGTAAAGGAAAAGAAAATGATATTGGGAAAGGAAAAGAAAGGAAAATGATATTGGTAAAAGAAAGGAAATGATATTAGTAAAGGAAAGGAAAATGATATTGGTAAAGGAAAAGAAAGGAAAGGAAAATGATATTAGTTAAGGAAAAAAGGAAATGATATGGGTTAAGGAAAAGAATGGAAAAGAAAATGATATTGGTAAAGGAAAAGAAAAATGGTATTGGGAAAGGAAAAGAAAATGATATTTGGAAAGGAAAGGAAAAGAAATAAATGATACTGGGAAAGGAAATGATATTGGGAAAGGAAACGAAAGGAAAATTATATTGGCAAAGGAAAGAAAGGAAAGGAAACTGATATTGGTAAAGGAAAAGAAAGGAAATGATATTGGTAAAGGAAAGGAAATGATATTGGTAAGGAAAGGAAATGATATTGGTAAAGGAAAGGAAATGATATTGGTAAAGGAAAGGAAATGATATTGGTAAAGGAAAGGAAACTGATATTGGTAAAGGAAAAGAAAGGAAATGATATTGGTAAAGGAAAGGAAATGATATTGGTAAAGGAAAGGAAATGATATTGGTAAAAGGAAAGGAAATGATATTTGGTAAAGGAAAGGAAAGGGTGCCTAGAAAAAGGGAAATAAAACATATGTAAAAGTGGAAACAGAAAAGGAAGAGAGGGAAAAAATTAAAGGGAAAAAGTCAAGAACAAAAAATTAAAAAGTGTATAAAATAAACAGATATGAAAAGGAAAAAAAGGAATTGAAAAGGTAAAGGGGAGGAAAAGTGAGTCAAGAAAAGGAAACGAGAAATAAAAGAGAAGGAAAAGGTGAAGCTAATGGAAAAGGCCAGGTTTGCTCCGGTAGCGCTGGACGAGCTGAAGAGACACAGGAGGGGATGAAATCCTCTTAACCCATCAAACTCTCCAACACACAGGAAGAACCATGAGGATTAAAGAACAAGGGATGAGAGAAGGGAAGAACAGAACGAAGCTTTGCAAAGTGAGAAATTACAGTAGAGAGTCCACTTTAGTCAGGACACACACGGGCCTCTAAGCTGAAGCGTTTAATTCGGCACATTTGAGACTAACTAGCTGATAAATACACCATTAAACTAAATGGATTATAATATCTCAGCATTATATTACCCATCAACCATCCTGCCATTTTCGCATAAGGTGACCACAAGTTGGCTGCAACTAAATGTGCTTTATATGCATATATTTCCATTTGATACGGTAACATCTCAGGCTAAACACAAACAAGAACACAAATACACAAGACTCCCGCCGTTGACAAAAATGTCTTGTGAAATTGTCACGTCTCGGAAAATTGGTTTGGTAAGGAAAGGCCATGGTCAGATAAACCTCAAATAAGAAGCAGCGGGATTAATGCCGTCATCTCTCACTGAGAGTGTGTGTGTATGTGTGGTAAATTTAGCCATTACAAGACCCGCCTTAACTCCATTATAATGCCACTCAGGGATGAACGCATTATCCAGACTAACACACAGGATGGAGTGACCACCACGTCTCCACGGCAACAGGATCACTTTGTGCTGATTGTGTGTGGAATCTAAAGTGTGTGAGAAACACTTGAGCAGCAAAGCAACGCAGTAATGATAATGACATGCGAGCAAAACTCAATCGGGCAGAAAGATAATGATGATCAGATCCACAGGAACACTAAACTCGTGCGGATCAGGACTTCAGAACTGCACTCCTCAGACCTGATTTCATGAAGAGCCTCTAGAAGTCACTTAGATGGACAGACACATGATGAGAGGAACAGCATGAGATGAAAGGCATGAGGAGAGAGACAGGATGAGGATGAACAGGTAGAACTAAGAGAGAGAGAGATAAAAAGAGAGAAACATGGGGAAAGAGACATGATGAGGACAACAACTGTTTTTTTGTGTGTGAAGAGAGAACATGAAAACAGAAAAAGATAGGATGAGGAGAAAGAAACAAGACAAGGAGAGTCAGGGATGCAGCAACAACATTGTTTTATTCCTTTAATTATTTTTAGAGTTTAAACCTCAGAAAGATATGAATAAGCAATCTGTTTTCTTACTAACCCTCTGGGGAGGGATTAGGCGGTGACCGCCCAAAATGACATACTTTTACAAATGTGTACTTATCTTAAAAAGTATTCATGATAGAGAGGTGCGCCCTTTTCTTCCGCCTTCCTCTGATTCCACTGAAAACAGCCATATCATATCCGGCTTGTATACACACTTCCTTGTTGTGCAATACCACTATGTCAAAGGCCAATGAAAACCATGTTGTTTGGCAGATTCACAAGCAACAACTAATGGAAAAATTGCATGTGGAGAAAATATTTTCCTTACCCAATCAGGGGGAAGGTTACCATGACATATTCTAGCAAATCGGAGGACTCTGTAGCCTTTCAAGGGGTGGTACTATAGTCAAAGGGATATGACGGAAACAGCGCGTCGAGTGAATGGAGGAGACGACAGAAGGCGAACGAACGTGGAGAGTATAAACAAGGCTTTATGGGGAGCGAGCGCGCTGAGATTTAAATGACAGAAGAAATATTTGTATATATATATATAATTTACGATTTTAGGCTGGAACAATTACTGGACAGTGACCAGGAGAAAGCATTGCTTAGAAAATTCTACGCATTCCTAAGAGAAAATCGCCTGGGACAATTTGTAAATAAAGTTAGATTTTTCATTTTTCTTTACATATTTTCTTTAACAATTACTAATGTCTGTCAAGCAAAGGCTTTGACAAATATATTTTTTGTTCAAAAACTGTTCACTATTAATAAAATAAAAATGACAAAAAAATAAATGACAAAAATTGAATTTCCGTTTTTTAAATTCTCTAGTTTAGTGTACGTTTTTTACTCATACTTCCTTTTATAAACACATTACATGCATGCTTGTGATAGTTTAGGGTCTTCTGAATCCATAGACACCAAACACATAGTGTGTGTTCCATCTCCATTACATACAGTTTATCAGCCCAAATGTAAAAATAGAGAAAAATGGACGAAAAAGGGCTTACGCTGAATTTTAAAAAAGTAGCAAAAAATAAACAAATAAATACAATTTAAATCAAATATAATAAATCAAATAAAAATAAAGGTAATTCTAAGTCAAAACGCACAGTAGGATAACACCTACATTTGTGGATTATTTTACAGATGTGGCTTTGGTGGGATTAAGCTCTTTAATCAGCTTTTATTTCAATGTGTTGCTCGTTCTTTGAAAGTTCTGCTGCAACACACACACTCTTCCTCATACTCGTTCTTTATTACATTTTGCCTGTGTGCATCCCTGAATATATTCAAATATCATGGATATATGGATATTTGCTGAAACAGACGAAAAGACACAAGTGTGATAAACTCACCTGAGCTCCTTTGGATCAAACACCAGTTTCAGATCGTTGACAATAGTTGGGACGTATTTTAGTGCAGCGCCCTTAGAAGTTCACACAAACAAGGATTTATTAGTTTAATCAATGATCTAAAAATAACATTAAACATTAAATAAAGGGGAAAATCATGGTTAGACAAAATAAAAAGATAAGCAAAATGTAGTGGATTGTGTTATTTCTGATAAAAATGTGCTGTGACATCACATTTTTAAATAATTATATGAAGGCATCAAGACCCTTATTTAATGATTATGAGACACACTGGCGGCTGTGATTTTCATCAGTCTATTTCTGCTCAGAGCAAACCCAGCTGTGATGAACGGCTCAAGTGAGCGAGCGGTCAATGGTAGACGGACCGCATGCAGAGAAGATGGTTACGACACACAAATACTCTCCAACAGCCCAGTGGACAACCACAGCATAGATGATCAGTGAACCAAGAACACACCAGCTAACACTAGTGCCAAACCGTCCATCTAGATATCAGTCACCAACAGCTTCACAACGTGAAATACATTAACAAAAATGAATAAAAAAAAATAAATGAAAACAAATAATTATTATAATTATTTATTATTAATTATTATAATTATTGATATAGAGAGTCCAGAGAATTATACTGGACTGTTTTTGTTCTGATCGGGTTAAAAACCAAGGACTAGTTTGCAAAAGAAAGTTTGACAAAATCCAAGTAACAGAATCAAAATCAGAGATATACGTTTTGTCCGTCTTGATCCAGGGGTCACAGTGATGTAGGGTCACTCCAGGAAAAAGCGTCAAGGAGTTATAAGCAATTTCATACTTTTGCTTACTGTAGCGCCACCTTTTGGGGTCATACTTTGATGGGTTCTCCCCAAACTGAGGACTACCTTCTGCCCAACTTTCAAGTCTCTAGCACTTGTGGTTTGGTCTGCACGATGCATTTTCAGGGGAAAAGAAAAATTCTAAAAATTACAATCGGTTTTCAGCACTTCGTGCTTGAACCCCTAATAAAGAAAACAAGAATGAAACTAGAATGTGCAATAAAATGTAAGTAAAAAAAAAACAAAAACAAAAAAAATCAGAATCAGAATGTGAAATTCTGTACAATAGTCTTATAAACCAATCAGCTTTAAGGGTTGAGTTTAGAGCTGGATCCTCAACAACTGGTTCGTATGGATACGTTTCAGTTTTCCTGGACAGGGTTTGACAGGAATCTTTTTACAGGGCCAAAAAAAAATTAAGGGAAACTTCCAGTTTGGCAACAATCAACATGGGAACGCTTTAAACCTTGTTAAATAAGAGACACAACTCACAGCTTCTTTCTAAAGCGGGCCACTGCTATTCAGATGATAAACGTCAGATTTTATTTAGTCACACTCTGAAGCCGTGGTCCTGAGAGTGTACAGATCTAGATATAAAACGGCTCCTTCCTGTTTGATCATCATTGTGTCAACTTTTGACATGCTTTGAAATCATTAAAAAGAAAAAAAGAAGGCGTCTGAAAGAACTCTGAACATTTGAGTCAACAGCGGCAGTGATGGATGGGATATGAAGTTTCTCAATTGATAAATATTCTCTTCCCAGCAGTTCACAGCTTCTGATTCAAACTGAGAGCTCTGCTGAGAAATGAGGTCTTGGAGTTTACAAATAAAAAGTAAATATCTGAGGTTGTGTTCTTGAAATTGTAACACCAGTCAGATCAAGAGTTTTACAGCAATGCATTCACAGATAGTCTGGCAGTGGATGAAAGTTATTGCACCGGACGAACACATTATAAGAAGCTGAAGAGTCTGGATCACAGATACTTTCCACAAGATTGGATATGCAATGTAAGGAAATAAAACATCTGGACTAGAACCATAACTGACAATATGGAAATAAGTCCAAAAAACGAATTTTATCTGAAAACGTCTAAATCATTTTACACATGATATTAAATCATCTTACATAAAATTAGAATCAAGTGATGATAAAATATTTGTAGGTCAATAACCAAATATATAAAAAAATGGATTTGATACAAAGTCACATATTTACATAATTTGACGGGGCATACATAGGGGCTGTGCAAAGATTGTGATTAATCGCATCCAAGATAAAAGTTTGTGTTTTACATAATATATTTGTGTGTGCTGTGTATAATTATTTTGCATTTATAAATACACACACATGCATGTATATTTAAGAAAATGTGTTAATCTATATTATATATAAATATTTTATATATGAATATGTATTTATTTACATAATATATATTTATATAATATATATATATATATATATAATATTTATATAAATAATTCTTAAAAAAAAAAAAATATATATATATATATAATATATATATACATACATATATATATATACACACACACACACATATGCATGCATATGTATTTATATTTACAAAATAATTATATGCAACAGATACACATATATTATGCATTAAATATGTGTGTGTGTATGTTTAATTTATAAATATATAAATGATAAATCAATCATGTTGAGTTTGGGGCAAGGCTTTCTGTTTAAACAACCAATAGCAGGCTAGGGGAGCGTTTGGGAAATAATCATTATTTTCAAATCCTTTTTTTCAACACTATAGGCTAATAGTTAGTTAACAGGTCAACAAATGACACACTTCACCTTAATTTCCCCAAAAAAAAAAAAAAAAAAAAAAACTAACTATACCATGTGTAGTAAAAACTGACTTACATAAACTCAAACTGTTGGACTGTTTGGAAACAAGTGTGAGCCCATGTGAACACAAATGTACATCAAGTTGCCGATGCCATTTCACTCAACCGTTCTCCTGCTTCCCTCTTGCTACAAAGCCTGCGGAGAGGAAAGCACATTCCCTCTCTGGCCGTTTCACACGTGCGTCTTACCAACATTCAATTTTTAACTTTCTGACAAAACCACTAAGATCTGGGCCACCGGCACACCTGCATCACTCCAGGCTGACTCACGACCCGTCCAGAGGGCCTGATCCCATAGTGACGGCCGCAGAGCGTGTGTGTGTGTGTGTCAGACCTGAGGTGTGTTAATGCAAAAAGGAAGTGACAGGAAAGGTCAAGCACAAAAAAATCTGCACACAAATGAAGGAGGAGGAGTGGAGAAACAGATGGAAGGAGAGGAGGAGAGATAGAGTACCTTGAGGAGAAGCTAAAGAGGGCGAACCCAGAGCCACAGTGGACAGAGGAGGAGGTCAGGTGACGAAGACACACACACAAACACACACTTCAACAGATGAAAGACACACACATCAATATTTATGTCCTCCAGTATTCTGGGAAGACGCTCCTCAGACAAAAAGCCTTCAGATAAACATTTTGCTTATGTTGTACATAATGTAATTAATATTATTGATTGCTTTTAAAATGTATATGCAATTATGCAGTATAAAGACATGTCAGATAGATACGACAAGTAATTTTTATAACATACGAGAGGTTTTCCAAAGTTAGCCAGGATAGTTGCATCAAATCTGACAAATATTGAGTTAAGGCATGTTGTTAATAGGGCGGCTAGATATTAACATTAAATTAAATACTAATGAGCACACCTGTATATTCTATTACTTCTTGTCTTGTCTATGAACTTCAGTATTTTATTCAGTATTTATTACCATCAGGGAGTATACGAAGAGTTCAGATGCAAAAGCCTTTAAATGGCATTTGAAATTTCTTCTAAAATGACCATTTTTATCAAGCTTGTATATTTATGTTCAGTAATTTCACCTTAAATGACAATTAATAGGTAATCTTCATTGCCATTTAAGTGAAATTACTGAACTTAAATATACAAGCTTGATAAAATGATCATTTTTAGAAGAAAATTTCAAATGGCATTTAGAGGCTTTTGCATCTGAACTCTTCATACACACATCTATACACATCAAAAATAAAAGTATCAGTTTCACTTTGTGTCTCAGTGGGTAGTTTATTGTGATAAGTCTAGCTGCACAAAACTATGTCATGCTTGGCACAAATTATGCCAAATTTCATTGGTTGTCATGCCTCTTAACTGACAGTGATGCATACATTTTGAAATATATGGATGTGCAAATGAATGTTGAAAGCCACAACAAGGGATATTCAGTGAGTAATGATCTAAATTTCAGATTTTTCCAAACATAAGCCATCATAAGACTGGAAATCTATACACACACAATGATGAGAGTTTGGGGAAGGGGCTAACTGTTTAAGTCATTATTTTCAAATCATTTTCTTAAAGGTGCATTGCGCAAGTCTCTGAGTTTTTGCAGGAACTGCGCCCCCTCTGGCGACAACGCTGAACTGCAACCAGAGGTGTGCATGCTCACGGACCACACACACACTTGCACAAGCTGTTCATAACCTCAGTTCGCACAAATCTTTTGTTACAGTCATAATGTCTTCAGAGGTTATAAAGTTATAAATCTGCAAGTCTTTTAAATATATGAAAGGAAAGGCATTTGAGTAAATTACACACTTATGTGTGTGCGAAGGGAGAACGGGGGGTAGTCAAAAACTTCGGTTTTTGTTTCCATCTGATCTCTCATGTTGAACTGTTGTATGTGTTTACTGTATCCACTTATGATTGTATTATTATGGAACACACGTCTCATGAACAATATAAGTTATTACGTTGTATAGGACCCGTTGAGGCCCTAGAGCCGACCGAGATCTTTCCATTTGTTGAAAGCTTCCCGATGTCGAGCTCCCGTATTTATTCCGAGCGCCTGGCACTAGACACAAGTTTTATTTTCTTTATCTTCTGTGAGATTTGCTGTTGGGTTTGGAATGAATCTTTCCACTTTTGTGGAGAGTTGATGCTAAAGTTTTGTCTGCTAGTCTGCTGATACCGGAGAATGGCGCGGATACACAAACCTGCCAGGACATCGCCAGGTGAGCGTGGCGCGCGATGACGTCTCGCTCCAGTCTCGAAACTCCGTCCCTGAATCCCTTCTCTATTTATTTACTGTACAGGGACTATAGAGGCGATCGCAGTGATCAGAGAAGGGCTCATTCAGCCCATCAGGCAATCGTTTAAGCATGAATGGGTTTGAAAAACGGCTATTTTTAACATGAAATGTCGTGCAATGCACCTTTAACACTAGAAGTGAACAAATGACAAACTTCACAATACTGGGAACTACTGGTCTACATCTATCATGTTCCCATGTCATTTGTAGGGCTTTATTGTATGTAAAAGAGCAGCATGAATATTCTCAGAAACATCTTTTGTGTTTGTGATTGAATTTTCATTTTTGCTTTACTAATGCAGCGTTCTATATGTTCAGCTGATCAGAAAGCGGTCTCACCTTGACTCCGCTGGTCCCCTCAGCACTGCTGTTCATCATGGAGTTAAACGAAGTAAAGAGATTCCTCAGGGACTCCATGAAATCACTCTCGCCTTTGTTCTCGTAGAGCCTGAAGGAAAACACACACAAACAGCTGATGATCAGTGGCTTGGGCAGCGGAATCATTTCATCTAAATCTTCAGAGAGCCAACAGACTGGTCTACATGTGTTTGGTATGAATCCGACTGACATCAAACTAGCCGGAGCCATACAAATCCACATCAAAAACAATGCATCAAACTCCACACACACACCTGTTCACTGGCACCTCTAGACTAGCTCCTGATTACAGGCTGATCAGACTGATGAATTGCTGCTGTAATCTGAGTTTGAAAGGGCAAGCGCTGACGGGCCTTCCTGGCATCACTCCAGCGATCCACACACACAAACACACACCAGGAGAACTTCCACGTTCATGCATTCATTAAACGCAGTCTTTGCTGATGTGATTAGCCCTAGCAGACTCTGTGTGCTCTGGAGTCAGACATCCTCACCCTCATCCCAGAGCATTTACATTAGACCAGCCCCTCCATCAAAACACACACACACTTAACTAATGGCCCGTCAAATATATTGAAATATTCTTCACGCTCCAGTTGACCATTAATTATCTCTGAAGTGCTTTATACCATAAATTACAACAATACAGCGGGCATATGGCAGAACTGCATTATTTTTAGAGTTTAAAAACAAATCTCATGAAAACTGTAAAGAAATGCTGAGATCATATTTCACCGTAATATCAAACAAAATAGAAGATATTATATTTTTGCATAAATAAGTGCCAAGGACATATTTCATCGCATTTTTTTTTATTTTGCAAAACCACAAAAACATTTTAAAAAAATGATGAACTCGTTGTAATAAAAAGTACCATAAATTGATGTACTATGTTTTCTAAGACTGTATGTCTTGAGGGCTGTTAAACGATTAATCACATCTAAAATAAAGTAGTGTTTGCGTAATATATGTGGGTGCACTGTGCATAATTATTATATATATATATAAATAATAATAAAAAAAAAATATATATATATATATACACACATATGTACTATATTTATATATAAATACACACACATGCACATATACTGTACTATAGATATTTTCATCTATATACTGTTGTATATATATATATATATATTTATATTATAAATAATATTTTTTTCTTAAATATACATGCATGTGTGTTTATTATATATATATATATATATATATATATATATATATATATATATATATATATAAAAATAATTATACACAGTGCACCACATATATTATGTAAACACAAACTTTTATTTTAGATGCTAATCGTGATCAAAGTTTGACAGCCCTATCTTGTAGTTTATCATAATTTTATTAAAACAATCATATTAATTACAGTAATGAGATGATGTTGAGATAAATGTGCTTGGTTGTTATAATTTTTTTTTTTTAAATCAGCATCCAAAAATAAATAAATCCGTTTATTTATGCTGATTTCAAAAGGTTATAAGAAATCATGCTGAACGGAGCTGCAGCAAACATTGATTAATATTTGACACCAGTTTAACAGTCTGACACCAATAGCTACTCAATCGTATCATAATTATTTATGTTTTGTCATATTTCTCATCATATTCATTGCAGTCCTGTCTGAGCGTATCTTCGACTGAGAAGACGTGTGCGGTCGGGTTCATGAATTGGTGAACGCGCGAGAGCAGGTCAAGCCTGTGAGTAAATCAGATTAGACTCTCCTCGTTAGTGTCTTTTCACAGGCGCTCTGTGGTGTCAGGCGCTCTGGACGTTCAGGTAGTTAAGAGCGAGATCCTCTCCTGAGACGGGCCTGAGAGACACCATCATATACTTCACCCGCAGACAACAAGCTAATCACCAGCGCTGAGCTTAATTTAGGCCCGAGTCATTACTCAACATGTCCTCCGTCTCCCTAAATCAGGACCGCTGGCTCTTCCACTTCCTGCCTCACACACACATCCTCACATCCGTCAGGAAACAAGGGCACTTCAGTTTGACAAAGGTGTGGCATTTCAGAATCTGCCCATTAAATCAAACTGTCACATTTTTTAGCCTTAACTGCAGCCCTTTTGGCTGGGGAACTGATTTTTAAGGAGGAGTATCTGTTGATCCGCCACCTTTTAATATTTTTGCCACTTGTCCACTAATGGACAATATATGTAGTTGGGCTACACAATTTGAGGAAAAAAAATCTAATTGCAACTTTAAAAGAAATTTAATAAAAAAAGATAATACAGGTTTGCTATGCTTTCTTGTGGGATTATATTTAAATATGGTTAAAATAATATCTATATTACTACTACTGCTAATAACAACAACAGTCAATGTATACTTAGTGAAATATATTATTTATAATAATAATAATATATTACATTTATAAAGAGCTTAACATATGGAAGGGGGTAATCACCACCACCACCACAAAATTATTATTATTGCTATTTGTATTTTCATTATTAGTAGTAGTGGTGTAGTAATAGTAGTAGTAATTGTCAAAATAGTAATAATAATCATAGAAATAATCGTACTAATAGTCGTAGTCTTAATAATAATAGTAGTAGTAGTGAGTAGTAGACGTAGTGTTAGTAGATGTAGTGGTAGTAGTAGATGTAGTAGTCTTAATAGTGGTTGTAGTCTCAATAGTGGTAGTAGTAGATGTAGTGGTAGTAGTAGATGTAGTAGTCTTAATAGTGGTTGTAGTCTCAATAGTGGTAGTAGTAGATGTAGTGGTAGTAGTAGATGTAGTAGTCTTAATAATGGTTGTAGTCTCAATAGTGGTAGTAGTAGATGTAGTCTTAACAGTGGTTGTAGTCTCAATAGTAGTAGTAGTAGATGTAGTGGTAGTAGTAGTAGATGTAGTAGTCTTAATAGTGGTTGAAGTCACAATAGTAATAATAGTAGTAGTAGTAGATGTAGTAGTAGTGTAGCAGTAGTAGTAGTAGATGTATTGGTAGTAGTGGTAGTAGTTTTAAAAGTGGTTGTAGTCTCAATAGTAGTAGTAGTGTAGCAGTATTAGTAGATGTATTGGTAGTAGTAGTAGTCTTAATAGTGGTTGTAGTCTCAATAGTAGTAGTAGTAGTAGTAGTAGTAGTAGTAGTAGATGTATTGGTAGTAGTAGTAGTAGTCTTAATAGTGGTTGTAGTCTCAATAGTAGTAGTAGATGTAGTAGTCTTAATAGTGGTTGTAGTATCAATAGTAGTAGTAGATGTAGTCAGTCTTAATAGTGGTTGTAGTCTCAGTAGTAGTAGTAGTAGTAGTCAGTCTTAATAGTGGTGGTAGTAGTAGTACTGGTGGTGGTAGCAGTAGTAGTAGTAGTAGATGTAGTAGTCTTAATAGTGGTTGTAGTCTCAATAGTAGTAGTAGTAGTAGTCTTAATAGTGGTTGTAGTCTCAAGTAGTAGTAGTAGTAAGTCTTAATAGTGGTGGTAGTAGTAGTAGTAGTAGTAGTCTTAATAGTGGTTGTAGTCTCAATAGTAGTAGTAGTAGTCTTAATAGTGGTTGTAGTCTCAATAGTAGTAGTAGTAGTAAGTCTTAATAGTGGTGGTAGTAGTGGTGGTGGTAGTAGTAGTAGTAGTAGTAGTAGATGTAGTAGTATTTTTGATTTGATAATTGCACAAAGACATGTCAAGACTTTCGATAGATCATGCAGCACTAATATAGCTATAGTATCACATTAAACATGTTGCACCGAAAGTCATTTTTCGCAGAAAAAAAACAAAAAAAAAACTTTTTATTATATTTTCATTATATTTCTTAATGGCCACTAACGAATATTATGCTTTAGTATTTACTCTGCTGAAGCTAACCAACCTCCCCTTGATTCCCTAATTCAGACTAAAAATGAAACTTTGAAAATTTAGATGTCAGATGAACAAAACAAAACATGAGATCCGAACTGTGAAGGAAGTACGTACTGGTTGAAGAGAACCCGGGACCTCACGAATGAATTTGAAGATGTAATCCAAAGCTTTCAGAGCTTTCAGCAGCTGCTCGCGAGCTTCTCCGCATTATCCACATAGTTCTTCAGGACTTTTGTCAGCTTTCTGAAAAATATACACACACACACAGTGTTATAGATAAAAACAACGCACATGCTAACACAGGGACAGAAGCATATCCTTTATTTGCTGCTCACGTGTAAGCAAGGGTGGCACTGAAGTGCTTTCGGATGTACGTCTCCAGAACCGGATTCAAAATGATGGAACTTCCTGTCTGCGATCAGTCCAATAATGAAGACCTTTCAGAAACCAGGAAAAAAAGAGAGGTTTAACAAAAAAATTATTTGTTTGGAAAATATAACAAACATGCATATTACAACATTAATATTAAAAGCTCTCAAATTACATTATTAAACAAATCAATGTTTAGTAGAAGTCCTGATAATAAGGTATTGCAATTTATAAAAAATATTAATATAATTTAGCATGACATTATAGAATCAAGTTGTTCACATTATGCAAATATATGTTTTCCTAAGTTAATCCTACTATTTAAAAAATATAACACTAAAATATTGGGGGGGGACAAAATGCTCAATGTAACAAAAATATTATTCTTATTTCTTTCAATTCTTTATTTATAAATAAGATAATAATAAATATTTAGATAATAAATAAAATAAGAATAAGGGGAAAAATCTTAAATATAATTAAATAAAAAAATTAATCAGATTCTAATTGATTTTTAATATAATGCTAATAACACTCTTTTGTCATTTTTAAAACATTAAAATATTAATATAATTGAAAATAAGCTGTTAAAATATGTAGACATACCTACCTATATTAATCTTACCATATAAAACAAATAAAATATCACATGTTAGGGTAACAGGAAAGAAACATGGCTATACTAATAATATCTCTTCTAATAACAGCATTTTATCATCATTATAAGATATTCAGATATCAGATAATAATACAAGTACGTTTATTTAAAATGAAAGTCACTCAGGTTGTAAGATTCAACGACTGAAATATTGTCCATATTTTATTTTTAATTTGTGCATAACTGATTGAAGCACAGTCTATGGCAATCTTACCAGAGCATCAAACACAAGAGTGTCAAACGTTTCACTGTCTGAGTTCTCCATCATGATGTTGAAGAAGCGTTCAGAAGTGTCCTGCAGAAACTGACACACACAAACACACAGATTACAAGACCGAATTGGCCATCAGCAGTACTGGGTGTTTTTACAGAAAGCGAGGAAATGTGAAAAGCGATATACTGTCATGGACTCGGATATTAAACCACATGCTGTCCACTGTAATGCCTGCTGTCATTCAGTTGATGCTCAATGACTATTGACCAAGGACATCACGGCCAATCAGATCCAGCTATACAGTACAGGCCTGTGTGTGTCAACTCAGACTCATTCTCTCTGCTTCAATATCAATATTATTTCACAAGGTCAGAGCATTCAGAAAATGGCATGTTCTCATAATTATAACAGTTATAATAAATCAAGATTGTACTAAATCAATGAAAGTGTTCTTAGGGATCTTTCATAAGCACAATGCAAACAATCACACAGACGCTGCAGTAACTGGTTCAGTGTCAATGCTGATATTCTCTAGAGTGAGTGTGTTTTTATCATGGTTTTTGGCATATCTGCTACATGGCCTTTGGTTACGATCACTACAAGGAGAGGAAGAATGTGCCCTTGAGGGAATAAATAAAAGCTCACACTCACGGGCACTGACGGTGCCTGCATATATTCAGAACAGAACAAGTCGTAACGAGAATACAGGACGTCGAAAGTCTATAAGCCGTCATAAATCTGTCTTCAGTCTGAGATGAGATTTCGGCGTGTTAAAGATGCCACCGCTCACATGAGGTACACACTCTAACTCAGAAAGCAATCAAAAAAAAGTGCAGGTGATGGGAGGAAGAGTGAGAGAATTATTCTAATGAAAAAGAAAAGGAGACAGATGATATTAAAGTCAACACGCTCTTGTGAGGTTCTTTCTGAGAAGAATAAGTATGCCTTTGATTATGGGAAATGTGAACAAATTCGGTAATTAAAGCACTAGTACGAGACAAACACTCATTACACACTATAAGAATCAAAAAGAATTTAGGGACCATATATAAGCATGTGTGTGTATATAAACAATTATTTGGGACCAGGCCCAACAACAAGATATAAATTGCAAATACTTCTCTATTCTATTTTTTTTCCAAGGTTTTTTTTTTTTTTTTCAGTGAAATAGGGTAATTTTTTAACTAGCAGATATCACCATGAAACTTTCCCAGTTGATTACATACATTAAGATAGAGAAAAAATATATATATATATGCAAGTTTTCTGTAAATTTAATGTTTAAATATGCAAATTAGGCATTATCTAATTAAATATGCACTAATTTGCATATATTTATATAAAAAACGAAATCTGAGTATTGGATAAAGCCAGGTTCAAAATTCTTTTTTCATTGTGTTCACATATTAGATGAGAAAAAATTACAGAGGGATTTATGGATATCTACTTTTGTTATCCTGTAAATCAGAATATACTGCCAATTGCCTTAAAAAATGATTTTCGCCATGTTTTTGGAATAAAATGTTATATAAATCAGGCTAGGAATAATATATTTACAAATCCCTCTGTAAATGTCTTCATAATATAACTAGGTACAAGACTGGAAAGTTTGGTGTATATAGGTGCTACTGAAGTGGAGATTTCGGACTTGGAGTTTGAGAGAAAAGTCATTTTGAGAAAACTGGCTTTAAAGATTTAGCATCAGCCAATAAGATTGCGCATTTAGAGTTAAATCCCCCTTTTACTTTCACTGATTGGTTGCTGATAAAAAGGAAATGACCATATTTGGATCCGACAGCGTTGTACAAGAGAAAGAGAGCTTTCTAACTGTGTGTGTGATGATTATAATGACAACTTTTGAAGAATTTGAGAAATCTACAGACAAAAGTGTAGTAAAGTAAAGACCTAAATGTGTATTTTGGGCTTTTTTCTTCACCACAAGTCTGAGAAGACATGTTATTGAAGACAAATATCCCAAAATCTAAAAATTGACCAGTGAAAAAAACAACAAAAAAAAACAACGATGTTTTTGCCTGCCATGTCTCGCCTTAAATAAGCTATTCAAGTCTCAGATGTGGTTAAACATGTGAGAGCTGTCATTGGGTGGCCTGATGTTGTTAATTCAAACAACTGTTAATATGGAGATCACACACTGTTATTGTTGGTGCTCCTGTGAGTGTTTCTCAATGCACACACACTGATCACACATCAGTCTGTTTATTGGCCAGAAACAATGTGAAAAATTCACAACTCACCACAGAGAATGTGAGAAAGACCTCCCTTAATGTTTCAGTCAGACGTCCCACTCAACATCATTATGTACTTTCCTCGACGCTGTGAGCTAAAACACCTTCTTGATAACTGCCAAGTTTGGAATTGAATTTCTGCGGACAGTGCGGACATGCCGCATGAAAGCTACGAGGGGACGTAAATAATGCAGTGCAATCATCTTTGTGCTCAGTGACAGAGCTTTCTTCAATGGGCACGGATCACTTACTTCACTATAAATGCACTGGAGAAAACATCTGCAGGAATTATTCAAGGCCACTGCAACATTTAAGAAAAGCTTTTACGCCTGGTTCATATATTGTCTGCCATTTGAAGGATGTTACCAAGTTAAAATAAAACCGCATTCACAACCCATTTGCAACATGCATTAAGGTGTGTTCACACCTTGCATCTTTTAGGGGGGTTGCTTGCCCAGATTTGCTTTGCTGTTGTTTTTGGTCAGGACCAAAGAACCGAACTACAACTGTGAACACACCAGTGATATACGGACAGAAAGACCTGCCACTACCGTTCTGGGCTGGGCCGTTTTATATTTTCTATTTTTATGACATGGCAGAAAGGCTGCAAACTATGTTACAGGGAGGTTGAGGGAGATTTACAGCACAGAACATCTCGAACATCTCTTAGAGCGCTAGTCCGACTCGGGCGCTAGTCCTACTTCAGGCGCAGAGTCCGACTCCGGGCGAGAGTCCGACTTCGGGCGGACTTGTGGCGAGCGAGTCCGACTCCAGCGTGAGTCCGACTCCAGGGCTACTCCGACTTCGAGGGTTACTCCGACTCCAGGGTGACTCCGACTTCGAGGGTGACTCCGACTCGAGGGCTGACTTCGACTCCAGGGTGACTCCGACTCCAGGGTGACTCCCACTCCAGGGTGACTCCGACTTCGAGGGTGACTCCGACTCCGAGGGTGAGTCCGACTTCGTAGGGTGAGTCCGACTCGGAGGGCTGAGTCCCACTTCGAGGGGATGAGTCCGACTCGCAGGGTCAAGTCCGACTTGGAGGGTGAGTCCGACTCGCAGGGTGAGTCCAGATCTCTGAGGCTGAGTCCGACTCTGAGGGTGAGTCCGACTTCGAGGGCTGAGTCCGACTCGAAGGGTGAGCTGAGACTTGAGGGTGAGTCCGAACTCGAGGGCTGAGTCCGACTCGAGGGTGAGTCCGAGTTGGAGCGAGAGTCCGACTCTGAGTAAGTAGTCCGACTTGAGCGTTGAGTCCGACTTGAGCGTGAGTCCGAACTCTAGGCGTCAGATCCGACTTGGAGCGCGAGTCCGACTTGAGCCGAGTCCGACTTGAGGCGAGTTCCGACTTGAGCGCAGTCCGACTTGAGCGCTGAGTTCGACTTCAGAGCTGAGTCCGACTCTGAGCGCGGAGTTCGACTCTGAGCGCGAGTCCGACTTGAGAGCCAGTCCGACTTGAGCGCGAGTCCGACTTGAGCGCTAGTCCGACTTGAGAGCGAAGTCCGACTTAGAGAGTCTGAGTCTCGACTCTGAGCGCGAGTCCGACTTGAGAGCTGAGTCCGACTTGAGCGCGAGTCCGACTTGAGGCGCGAGTTCCGACTCTGAGCGGGAGTCCGACTTGAGCGCGAGTCCGAACTTTAGCGCGAGTCCGACTTCGAGAGCGAGTCCCGACTTGAGTGTGAGTCCGACTTTTTTGAGTGAGTGAGTCAAAGTGATAACTGAGACTGATTCATGGTGCTTTCCAGCCTATTCATTAAAAGGAACCGGTCCATAAAAGTCATTTGTTCAAATCAGACTACAACTGGTCGCACAATATTTTTGTTGTTGAGTGCAAATAGTGAGGACATTGCAATAAAAACATGTGCTATCCATAAACAGCATTTCGATAATTTCACAAATCCAAGCACACACCATACTGAAAACACTTTCGGAAATGCAATTTCTATAAATATCTCAGCATTTTTGCTGGTTGCCTTACAAAAAAAAAATAAAAAACTTAAAACTAATAAGCAAAAATCTTTTGAAGTACAGCAGAGAGTTCATTCATAATTTCATATCACAAATCAAAGCGCAAGTCTCCACACCAACTTCAAACGTTTTACATTAGTAGCATTTTACATCAGCAGCACACATTTCTGCATCAATCCAGACAGCAGTCTGAATGAAAGCTGTGAATTTGTTATTCTTTCCGTCAGAGACTTTATACACACCTTTACGACCTCCCCTCCTTCCACTTTCATCAGGTGACGCAGGTTTTGCTGTAGTAAACTGGTATTGGACCTCCACTTCAGAAGGCCCAGGAGATCAACTACAGGAGACCGAAGAAATACAGCATTAGCACACACTCCTCTCTAACCTGGACATTAAACATTCATTAGTACATAGTTCATTAGCCCAAACAGACATGAATCTCATGAGCTCTCAGCCTAGCTGATGAAGCCATAAGCCATGACAGGCTTTAAGTAAAACTGATTCTTCCGCAGTTAAAGTTTGTTTTTGTGAAAATGGAAATCTGGGAAATATGAACCTATAAAGCAGTTTATCAATTCATAGTCAATTCATTCATAGTCAATTTATCAATTCATAGAGTTCATAGTCAAAGGGAATGACCAGTAATGATTCACGTGGTCACCAATGCTCTTTAAATTATTATTAATTTGCCTTCCTTTACTGGTTGAATCACAAAGGAATAAACTGTTAAAGCGATGACGCATTGGGATCGACTCATGTGGATTGTGCCACTTGGCACCTGTATGAGATAAGGAGAGTTGCACAGTTCATATGGTTCCCTTGGGACTCTCAACACCGTTAGAGCAGCTCCCATAGTGATCGTCATGGCAACAGGAGTGACTGACTTTTTAACCTGAAATGAGGCATTCCGGCAAGCATTGGAAAACAAGTGCTGTGACCTGAAATGACGTAATGTGACGAGACAAGGGATTGCGTTTTGAAGGGCCGTCATAGAGAGACAGATCAACACAAACCATCTAAATAATGTTTCTTATCACTATTAATATTATATAATTTATAAATACAAATACAAATAATTTAATAATTTATACAGAACTTCTTTATTAACCCTCTAGGCGCCACGATCGAGTTTACTCGACAAGATGCGTCACTGAATAAACGGCGATTTTGTCAAATTGGGTGTCAAATTTCGTTCAACATCCCCTCCACTGGATGGCAGACATGTCATACTTCACCCCTGACTCAAAAAAACGTCATGTTTCTATACAAAATGTTCAAGTTACAGCGCATTGAATCAGTGTGATCAAAAGCGGAGATAGTATGTGAGAGTGAGCCATTTCATCAGTGTCTCTGTGATCGCGGTGATAGTATTGTGGTGGAGACTTTGTTTATTATCACTGGGTATGTTAGACAAGGTCGAAGTATTCATAGTACAGAAGGCAGGGTGGGGAGTCGCAATAGTATGCATACTCGGCACGCGCGCGCGAGGCAGATCTGGCCGCGATTCGCGCTGCTCATATCATCACTTATGATCTGCGCTTTGCCCTAACTAGTCATCTTTTGAACTAAACAGGTCTTGTCTACTTGTGTTTGTGTGTCATATGAATAATATAAGCCCCATACATGGAATCAGAGTGCCTACTGCATGTAGTAAATGGAAAATCTCCACAGCAAAAGGCCAACCACTACATGCACACGGTTTGTTCTACCATTTATTAGTAATGATTTGCACAGTTTGGTTATTACTTACTATATACCTGAGCATTCAGTAATGTGCCATATAGCATACAGAAGGTGATGGACATTTTGGGGGAAAGAAGTGCTGTTTATCATTTAAACATGTGACTTTTCATGAAAATTCTATAATCCAAGATTTCTGCCACCATATGATGTCATAATATGCAAATTAAATGGGGAAATTTAATCCTTACATAAACTTTGGGTCATCTCTTAATATTTCTCTAATTTACAGAAAGTATCTATCTTGTTTCACTTTTAAAATATTGTCTTTTGAAATTAAGATGTCCAAATCGAACGTTTTGGAAAAAACCTCTGCGCCTAAAAGGGTTAAAGGAGCCGTATGCAAGATTGTGGCCAAAACTGGTATTGCAATCACTTTCAGATTACTGTAGAGCGGTGTTTTTTCCATTATTTACACATCAATTTAAAAACAATTATATTTATCATTTTACATTGCCAACTGAATATTTAATGTCAAGTATTTTCAATGTACAGTCATTGTAATAGCATAAAGCCTAACAGGTAATCGGCATACACAATTGATCATTGAAACCGCTTAAAGCATTAATTAAAAATATATATATATTCTGCCACAGAATGCCACAATTGGCCAATCAGAATAAAGTTCAGTGTGCTGCATAATAAAATGAAGAGGAGGATGTGAGCAGAGGAACAGCAGAGAATGAGATTTCATATCATCATATCATATCAGCAGGAAGTGTGGCTGTGTGGAGAGACGTTTCAGAGAGTTAAAGATCCCAACATTTACAACCTCAGCCTGTGGGTTTAATAAGAATCAGAGACAGAAAGAGCTGTCAGCCCATTGGAAAAGTGAACGATGCTGCCTTTACTTAAAAAAAGACTCATCCCTCGCTCTTATTGGTCGAGAAAGGTTTCAGTGCTCAGAATGCTCTTCAAAGAAAGTTTACTTCACAAACCAGGAAGTCAAAACAGACACCATAAAACGCACGTTCACCAGCGCTCCAGCATTTCCTATTGATTTCTACCTGCGATGATGCAGAAAGCAGAAATAGTTGGTGTAGCAGAACAGCGGGATTCTGTGGTTCGACATGATATTAAGAGTCTAGCCGTTTCATTTTTTCAGATATAAAAAGAAAACATTGACGGACAAGGCCTCACATGGGGGAAAGAGCTTCTGCGGCCTACAACAATCACAACCTGTGTTTATATGCTAATGTCTTCCATCTGACGAATCCTTAGCGACCTCATTACCTCATCTGCTACCTGCCGAACTGAGATGTTTGACAAAGGTCTTCATTAAAGCTCCGTCTAAACTTGCCCCATGGCTCAGGGGTCGCGTAAAACTCGCACGCTGAATAGTCACGCAAGTCATTAGCACCTCTGTAATCAATTCGCAAGCAGCGGACTGCCTCGGTAGCGCTATGTGAGAGGAATTATTTTGCCGTCCGGCGGGGATAAAGATGGCCTATAAAGCTTTCAGATTGCACAGTGCATAGCGTGAGGCATGTCAATGGTTCTTGCTGCTTGTGTCTCGTGTAGCAGGGGAGCTTTGAAATTAGAGCAGAAAACATCTTGGCATTCTGACGCCAGTCAAGTGTTTGCTAGCTCCGCTTTTAAGTGTCTCAAAGTGTCTCAGAAGCACAAGCTGATTTACATCAAAGATCAGCAACTGCTCAGTGCACTTATTTCTCATTACTTAACATTGATAGAAAAAGAGAAAGATGGGGAAGCATTTCCTGGATTAAGTGGTCAACAAATGAGTGAAATCTCGCTTGGAATTATATATAACATTAAAAAGGACACTATATTTTCGTATGTTATTGTTGCTGGTTCCATTATTATTATTCCATTATCATTATTCATCTATTATGCACGTGGGCAAACTACCTTTAAGTGGTTTTTATACAATTTACCAAAAATTACACTGTTAAAAATAGTAAATCAGTAACAATTGCAAAAAGCTAAAGTATACATGTATTATATTATATATAAAATTATGATTTCACAAAACAACACAAAATAAATAAGAGAACATATTTCTCAGATTATTTTTACCTTAATTAGTACTTTTTGTATTGTTAATTTTGCTTGTTTTTTTAATTTATTATTATTTATGTGTATTTTATATATGATATAATTGGGAGTAATTGTGATTGTAATTATTGCCTTTTGATGTATAGTTTGGACCACATAAGATTAACAAATTGATTAACAAATATTTCTAATTTAATATTTTCATTTAATTTTTTTCAAATGTAATTTTATTTTTGTGCTTTTAAAAAGGATATTTAATCTCCATAATTAGGGATATTTTGTATTGTCTCTCTGTGTGTGTGTGTGTGTGTCGTGTGTGTGCGTGTGCGTGTGCATGTGTGTCGTGTGTGTGCGTGTGCATGTGCGTGCATGTGCGTGCATGTGTCTGTCTTTGAAAAAGAATAAACAGTCATATTAAAAAAGACAAAACTTACTTAAATTACTAAATTAAAAAAAAACTAAACAACTAATTTACTCAAACTTAAATAAATAAATAAATAAATATATATATATATATATATATATATATATATATATATATATATATATATATATATAATTTGTTGTTTAATTTTTTAAAATATTAATAACTATAATAGGATCTCATTTTATTGATTTTATTGTGAATGAGCTGTAAAATGGGGACAGCTCAAGTCTGAGGACAGGACACTGAAAACATAAAAACAGGAACGTCCGTCCACCTTTGCATGTGCATTACCACTTAAACACGCCATAAAGAGTTCACATCTTGAATTTAGCATTTACTCAAGCATTTATTCTAAAAGTCAGGACATCTTTCTCAATAAACGCTGCACGTTCTCTCACTTGTTTACCAGCTCTGGTCTGAAGCACATGCATTAACCGAGGCTATTTCTGATGCCGACTTCACTCCATCTCACCCTCGCACGTATATTTTGTCTTCATCTTTGCTGTCGCAGGCCAGCATGCTTTCTGATGTGACTTCACGCATCTCAATCTTAATGGTGGCACCACTACCGCTTGGCTGCTCTGCATTCAGGCCGCGTTTGACCCTGAATCACTCAGCAGACGCATGGATCTGAATCAAGAGTCCTTTACAACATGTCTATCAGGAGACTGAGCACTATCACTCATTCAAACATGCTCAACTTAAACTTTCTATGAAATCTTCCATAAATTGTTCCAAAATTGTTAGACATTTATAATGTTACAAAAGATTTCTATAAAAAAATTATACTATTATTGTGACATTTTAAAGTCAAAATGTGTCTAGCATCACTAAATTAATCTGCATAAAGTGTTTTCAGGTTTCCTAAACACTTCCTCTATCTGCCATTGTTTGGATAAACGTGTAGCCCTGCCCAAAACTCAAGGAAATAGATATTCATCAGACTGATTCAATACATGCAAGTCCTCCTGAAAGATTCACTGACAAACTGCTCAAATGAATAATTTACAACTAGAAGACAACTACATTCAAAAATATATTTATCGTCTTCACATTTTATTGCATTAACCTGGTTTATCACTATCAATTTAGACTGCAAGCTCACAACTCGGATGCAATTTAACTCTTTACTATGGCACTGGAGAATAATCGATGAAGAAACACTGGACCCATTTCTTTCTTTTATACCGTATCATTTATTTTCATCGGCCTACACTTGGACGACTGCATGCTCCTCCGGCGACATTCAATCTCTGATTTTAAGTTCCTGCAGTATTTTAAACTTGCTCATCAGATTTACTAGCGCAGTCATGAACCTGTCCACTGTACATATACATGCCTGCCGCTACACCATGACCAAAGGCTGATGGGTACGCAGTTTCTGTAAGATTCATAGAGCAACAAACACAAGCTTAAAGAGGAGAGGAGGGAGTGAAGGAGCGCTTTGCGTCAGGACTGCAGTGGACTTCACTGCATCCTGTATGTGATCTGACTGTAATAATCTCTACCGCATCTGCAATTCCTCACAGCTCGTCTTCAAATCAGAAAACGTAATTAAAATCAAAACTCACCCTCTAAACATTTCTGATCATTCTGTGTGATTCTAAATGAAAATATGGTTTTTGAAATCTTTATAAAAATGTACTTCATACTTCAGGTAACATCTGAGTAATTTTAGCCACCCCTATATATATATATATATATATATATATATATATATATATATATATGAGAGAGAGAGAGAGAGAGAGAGAGAGATACTATTACAGTCTTAATATATATATATATATATATATATATATACACATACATACATACATATATATATATATACACATATATATATATATATATATATTTACAGTTTGTAGGAGACTGTAAGACTGTAATAGTATCTCAATGATACTAAAAAGCACCTGTGATCAGTGTTGGGCATGTTACTCAAAAAAAAGTAACTATAGTTACTAGTTACTTTTACATGTAACGGAGTTAGTTACTGAATTAAATCATTCTAAAAGTAATTAATTACCAGGGAAAGTAACTATTGCATAAAAAAAGTCAAATAACTTGGATGCACCCAATATTAAATATGTTAAATGAATGAAATGGACACTATAGAATAAATTATTAATATAAAACATTGTACACTAATCTACACTATGGTAATGTTGCTGTGGGACACACCTATAAAATTCAATATATTATATTAAATATTATCATTACTTTAGTAGAACAATAAAACATAATTTTAGGTTTAGGTTTAACTTTTAATATTTAATATTGCACAGACCACAACTGGCCAACAAATAAGTCTAAAAAGAATTATGCTTAAAATGTACCAAAAATGAATAAATAACAATACAAAAATATACATACACACTCTTTGTAGTGAAAATTAAAAATGATATAGTTTAACAAAAAGTGCTCCCTAACCCCGAATTCCCAGGATGTTAATGTTTTAGATTTTATTTGTATGACCATGCAAATTAATTAAAACATTGCAGATGATACAAATAGGCTACAGAGATTATTCTAATGCTCAAATTTGTAATTTATTTATAAACAAACTATATAATGCTACACACTATCTGTCAGTGAAGTGCGCTTCACACACTCTATCTCGTGCATTGTTCGAGGCGTTTGCTTCGCTTCTAGTCCAGTCCGGCACCCCAAACACACACACACACACACACACACCAGAGAAAAAAACTTTGCAGGTCCTATGGTGGAGAGAGAGCTTACTCGGATGGCGCATTTAATTTTCATTAATGGGGGAAATAGTAATTTGTTTGACTACTCATTACTGAGAAAGATGAAACTTTTTTTATAATGTTTTTTTAAAATAAATTTTATTCCAATCACTGCCTGTGATGGACTTAATCAAAGAATTAATTCAATTGTGAAAACTGGTTCCTGTATGCGTCATAAACTTTCAAAATGCTGTTTCAGTCTGAAATATGTCACATGACTGCACATGACAACATAAAATGGGTTGCAAACACTGACTTGTCAGCACCAGCTTATTCCCATTGAGTCACTTTCACTGATAGAAGAGTGGAGAGGAAATGATGGGGAGAATGGACTGGGAAAATGATGCGCTCCACCGTTCTGTGTGAGTTTGGTGGAGCACACCAGCGTCTGAGATCTGAAACGAGTCTTTGCTGATGGTGAAGCTGCCCAGATTCTGCGTGTTCTTCCCTGAAGAGGGGTTTCCTTTCCTCCATTCTCTGGGTTTGGTGGAGGCCAAGCTCAGGTACATGGTGGAGTCCTCCAATTTCTTGGCTTCGGCCTACAAATAGAGAAACACAGTCATGAGTACAACACCTCTTTTGCAGAACACTAAAGAACGCCTTCAATGATTGACAGCTGTCAGTCAGGAAAAATTTGGTCACATGATGGATTAGGGTCCAATTATCATGATTAACTAACTTGCCTTAAGCTCAGCTTATTAATAGTTAAGGTAGTTGTTAAGTTTAGGTATTGGGTGGATTAACAGAATAATGCAGTAATATGAGCTTTAAAGTACTAATATTTAGCCAATATCATAGTAATATGCATGCTAATAAGATACTAGTTTATAGTAAGAATTGGAAAATACACTAAAGTTATGTTTTTTTAATACATTTGATTTGACTTTTACAAAGACAGATTTGCTCAAGCATTCAAAAGCGATTTCACATCACTGGTAAAGCTATGATTTCGTATGAGGGTTCATTTTCATAACTAACGACATTCTGCATTAATGAAGCTATTTAATATGCAGATGCGAATAGATTGAATACATGAACAAAGTTTAATTGCATAATGATTACATTGTGATGTGGGGTCAAAGGTTAGACAATCGAGGACAGGCAGCATCAGTACACAACTCACATCTCTGTATGTATGCGTGCATGTGTGTGTGTGTGTGTTTTGAGATCCCAGCACTGTAGACAGTAGCGATTGTGTTGGGTTCACCTTATAGACGATGAGATCATGTTCTCCGTCCCTCAGTGTCGTGCCGTCATACCTCATCAGCTTAACAAACGACAGAGCAAAGTTCTTCTCAGATTTGTCCTTGCCTGCAGAGACAACAACACAGTCGGTTATGTTTTAGGTGGATGTAAACAGTTGACAAAGAAGATGTATGTGTAACAGTATATTACAGATTCGTGCAGCTCTTAAAGTGACAGCAGCCTAATATTCCTGCTGCTGTCTCTGGACAAATGTGGGCAAAATAGTTTTGATTTATTTTTAAAAAATAATTCCCTTGATCTAGCGGTTTGCCTCCTGAACACGCACACATTTTTTTTTTTTTTATTTTTGGGGTTAAGGTAAGTGGGTGAAAAAACCTCCTTAATCTTGTATTTGGGTCAAAATGGGCACCCATAGAAATGAATGGGAAAAACTGTAATTTAGAGCATTCTAAAATAAGCCAAAATAAGACACCAGGTGACAGCAAAGTCACTTCATCTTTAGGTTTTAGCTCTAAGAACTTATTGGAATGATATTTTAATGTAGTTAAAAAAAATAAAAAATAAATAAATCTACATAGTAATTAATTTACATAGAAAATATGGTACTTTTTGAAGTAAATAAATTCAAAAATACCCCCAAAATAAAATATTAAAAAAAAACATAAATTGATAAACAAAACTTTATCAAAGACAGTGATAATAACATGTATAATAAATAAAAATCAGGATCACACCTGCGTCCTCTGCCCACATTTGTCCACAATTACAGGATTAAGTGCACTGAAACTCTCATTTGGACCTTGAACCGTTTGGTTCCCTTTGAAGTCCATTATATGGAGAAAACTCCTGTAATGTTTTCATCAAAAACCTTAATTTCTTTTCAACTGAAGAAAGAAATACGTGGACATCTTGGATAATGTAAATTATATCTTGTAAATTATCAGCAATTAATATGAACGAAGTGAATCATCTGAAGTGGAAATCAATTTTAATGTTTTGCTTCTGCTGATTTGCTGCTCAAGAAAATGATAATCATCAATATTGAAAACAGTTTTGCCGCTTCATATTTTTGTGGATTTTGTTTTCAGGATTCTTTCATTAAATAAAAAGTTTAAAAGAACAGCATTTATTTGAAATTGTAACATTATGGCTTTGCTGTAAAAAAGAACATACCATGGCTTTTTGAACAGTAGATGCTTATTAGTTGCACTAACTCAGTCTCAGACCTGCCATAAAAATAATCCTCAGAATGACAACTTTTAAAATGTGACATATCAGCACTTCTAGACAACAACTGTGCTGAGATCAGCAGTCGATGTGTGAAACTCTGAGACCCTCTTTCTGTCATAGTGTTTATTATCAGATCAGCTGGTGAGACCTTTATTTGTGCTATTCCAGTTTGTGCTAAATGATTAGTTTTACATCCTCGCCCAGCGCCTGGCAACCAGCGCCTGGCAACTAAACCCCACCCCTCTCATCCTGGCGCTGCCGTGGCAACATGTGGTGGGCAGATGGAGAGACGCGGCTGCCAGGATAAGGTTGAACACACACAGCTAAGTGTGATGACCGCAGCCGTACGCCAGACGCCTCTTGGCCCATAAACAACCTTCCAGGATTCTCAAACATGCTCGTGACGCACTGCCAATATGATTCACAAACTCCCTCTCAGCAAAACACACAAACAAACAGCTAGAAAACAACTGCACAATAAACCAGTTTACATCTTCTGAAGAAATTATGAGAGGGATTTTCCCAGGCTAAACTCGACAACACTTGGGTGTTCTTGGTGGTTGCCATTACATTTAATGTGGTTAATAAAGTATTCAAAATATAGTGTACTATGTGGCTGCTAGGGAATTCTGGGTGGTTGCTTGGGTTCTAGTATGCTGTTACTCAGGTTTTTTTTTTAGTTTTAAACCAATATTTACCACTAAAATGTTAAGCAAAACCCAAAGTAAAAATGAACACACAAATCAAATAGGCCTTGTATGAGTGTATATATTGACAGTATAAATTATTAATAGATTAATTTGGTAGACCAATTCATAGACTGCTGAGCTGCGCTTTAAATTCATTTTATTTTATTTTTATAATTTTATATTTATTGTTTATTTTTTGTTGTTTAGCCATTTAAAACAAAAAAGCCAGTTTTCAAATACTTAAAATAATTTGTAACGGTCATTAAAAATAAATAAATAAATACAATAAAAATTAAACAAATAAAATTTCAATTAAAATTATATTAAAACACATTATATATATATATATATATATATATATATATATATATATATATATATATTTATTTATTTATTTATTTATTTATTTGTATATATATATACCCAGGTGAAAAAGACGTACAATTAAGTGTATTAAAAATGCATTACATTATATTTGTATTGTACTAAAAACATATTTAAGTAAACTTTTAACACACTTAATTGTATGTCTTTTTCACCTGTGTATTTATATACAACAATATTTTATTTCTAACCTCTAGTTTTTCACAAATTAAAAACAAAGTTTCCAGTTTTCAGATACATAAAATAATCAGTAGCATTCATTAAAAAAATTAAATGAAAGAGAATTATATTAATAAAATGAACTTAAAAAATAAAAATAAAAAACTAGCAAAAATAAATAAATAAATAAATAAAATGAATGATTTAAAGTGCAGCTATGGAGTTGCTTGAGCATTCTGATTAGTTTCTCAAGGTGTTGTTATGCAGAATCTATCTAGATACTGTGCATCTACTGTAAATATTTTTAGTGAGTTGAATTCTGAGTGGTTGCTAAGATGATTCTAGAGGTATAATTCCATGTCTGGTGAAAGAATGGTAAGAGATGAGCTGTGCATCAGTCTAAAACTGTAGTCTGGTGTTCAAATAACTAAACCGTGAGCAACAGTAAAGACGAGAGCACCACAAATGCACACCTAACAGCCTACTCAATAATAGCAAACTCATTCAGATGCAAATGGCTCTGTCATAGTCAAAAGTTATTTTAATAACCCACGGGGAATGAAAAAGTATGCTCGAGAACATTTAAAGAGGTTTGAACTATGACACCACCAGTGGAACATGCTGCTGACAAGCACATGCCGTGACCTCAACCACACTTCAGACTTTCCAGGCAGCAGGTAAGCCATACGCTGGTTAAAGCGCTCTGAAAGCACACGCTGTGAACGTGTGCTGAACTTACAGTCCTGAGACGATCTGTGTTTGAACGTGAACCGCAGGTGACTCCTGTTGACATCTTCAATCGGGATCGCGACCTGAACAAAGAAATTCACAAGAGATTTGGGCAGGGGAGAGAAAAAAAACCTTAAAAGGTCTTGAATATTAATAAGAGGCATAAATGTGGATTAAAACAGACACATAAGCAGGGGGCAGTTACTGCTGACCTTTACGTTGAACTTTAATCTTTATTGTTCAACGTCTATTTATGAGATTTTTAAACATTTAAAAGGGTCAAATCATGAATTTTTATCCCCCTTTGAGGTCCAATTATAAAATGTTAATGCATGGTATTTTGTGCATTTATTAACCTCCACTAAAGATCCCAACATGGATTCTAAATTGCACGCCTGAAAATTCCCAGAATACATTTGTATTTTGACACTTGAATTAATCTTATTTTAGTACACATCAGATGTGACAGTATAAGTGACGCTCACCTTGAAGGTTTCAAACCAGCGTGGCTGTTTGACCTGGTAGTAGATGACTGATTTATACTCCAGAATGCCTTCATCTCCTGCACCAGGGAAGATCACGTTCTAGATGGCAAAGAAGAGATCAAATGTAGTGTATTAGGGATTACATTTCTTGTTTGTTTTTAGAAACAGCTATTTAAAAAGAGGAGGAACCAATGGCCATTACGTTGATCACTCCGTCCTTGTGCATTTACACCAGCCAAATAATAATTGTCGCACAGAATTTAATGTAATCTGACTCCCTGCCAAATTCAGAAGCTAATTGAGATCAGAAGTGACAGATATGAAATATTAAAGAACAAGGTTTTATTCTATCGACTGGAAAACATAAGGAGCCCATATGGTCTAAGGAGCAAAAACTGCTTGCTTTATTTTTATTCCTCACCATTGCACACAGTCAGGGTCAAGCATTCAACACACATACACCTACACATACACATTAACACACACCTGGCCTGTCAAAGCCTGACAAACACACACATGCTACAGCTGACAGGCACCAATTATGAGCAATAAATGACCAGCCGCTCAACAGGCGCAGGGACTGGGCGAGAGGGACTGACTGTATGTGAGAAGAAATATTACGTGGGCAGTAAAAAAGCACAAACAAGGTGCGTTTTTCATCTTTAAACCAAACCTGGGTCTTCAGCAGACAACGTTTAAATCCCATCAGACTTCCCGTAATGTTTACACACGGAGTTCAGCATGCGGAGAGAAGACGCATTGGATTCATGAAAGCAATCCAGTCAAATGTGTTTTCGATACTCCGTTAAATGGTTGAAAGTGGACAAGTTCAAAACATTTCACACCCCGTTTACACCTGTATTTAGCGTTGTCCACTTGTGATTCCGAGTCAGTCACCATTTTAACCTGGATTAGATCTTTTCTCTCTGATGACCACCAGTTTGTTTTTATGAGTGGTTCTGGTCTAAGATTGGCTCTGTCCCTACTGGTGTCCCCCAGGGTTCAGTTTTAGGCCCCCTACTTTTTAGCATTTATATATTTCCTTTGGATTGCTTTTAAGAGCTTAAAATATAATCTACATTTATTATATCAAATAGTTGTATGTGGCTCAGTTTTAACATGCATGCAATGATAAAAAACACTTTATTTGTCTTATAATATGCATTTATTTTTAACTGATTTGCTCACCTAACTCCCAAATGATTCGTACAAACAACTCATTTATCCAAACCACTCCTTTGCGTGACGCTGAATCGTACGGTGATTGGTCAGATGACAGACGCAGTCAGTTATTGTTTGTTAGCATAACGCATAAACATATTGATAAAGCACTGCAGTACTACAAGACGCTCTATTCTTTATGACAACTCCAATAACAGCAGATTATTATTGTTCTGAGAACTATAATTCCTGATAATTATTTTCTACAATACTCAACATTATCTTTAAAAATGCTTTCGAGCTTCAGTAATATTGAATTTGGATTATTCATTAAAATGCTTGTCTACACACATTACCTCAAGTTTCTTTCCATCTTCATCGTGTACGGACATGGTGACCTCAACGTTCTTGGGTGTCGTCTTACTGCCTTTATCAAAATCCCCCTGAACCAGCAGTCACGTAAATGTCGTTACGAACATCACCTGCAAAAACAGATTATCAATTATTAACAGAATCAATATATGATCTAGAGCTAAAAACACACCGTTTCGAATACAGTATCTTAGACTTTTGTAGGAAAACGCACAAAAGTAGCAAAAACAAGTGGTGCTTGAACATTCAAAGGTCATCATGTGGCTTGTTGCTTACTCCATAACTTTATTTTATTCGAAAACTTTTTTTAAATAATAATTTTATTATTATTTTATTTTATAAGTAAAAAGTCAACTGAATTAGGTTTTCTTGACTATTCCATCCATGAGCATCAACAGCAGCTTAAGTTTTCATGGAATGGTCTGAGTGGACTTCTCATTGTCAATCTAGTATTTCTCTTATTCAAAAATGTTTTCCATGATGTAATGTAAATATATCCACAGAAGCTACAGGTTTAATGATGGATACCTGGCATAATGATTTCTGGGAAGCCCATTTGCGGAGCGACGGCGGTGGAAACGGTCCACCAGGTGAGGGGAAATCTTTACGGATCTGATGAATATCACCTGGAAGCAACTTCAGTGTAACCCACAATCCTGAGGACCAAACGTGAGAGTGGAATTAAATGCACACAAACACTCTCTCTCACACACACACACACAGTCTCCAGGACTAACACACAAAAACACTTCCTATTTGTGCTTCAACAGCTCACGGGAACTTAACATGAAATCTCATTTATGATCTACAAAAAATCATTAAGAACACCGGATTAGTTTAATGGCTGAGAAACACCCTATGCAGAGGCAGAAGCGAACTGTTATTTAAAGTGTAGGTGCCGAGATTTTGAGATTGTGCATTCAAATGTTTTATTCTACAACATTAAAGACTAAAGGGAGCAATCTGAGCAAATAACGTGAGCAGTTATGAATATCGATGAAAAACGACTCTGTGGTGTACTTATAAAACCTAACAAAGAAAAATTAGGTCATACTTCACCTCAAATTCAAAAGGAAAAAAACTACAATTATATTTTATGACATGATGCATTACTTTAATGACAATTAAGCATATTTCATCCTCAAGATACTCATTACTGTAATGCAAAATAAATCTCATTCGCTACCATCTAAATTTTCAGCATATACATCATATGTAAAATAAATAAATAAAAATGTACTATCGTGCTAGTCTCTGATGTATCACAGGAAGGATAGATGGTATTTATGTTATAAGACACCAGTGCATCCAGATAGACCTTGTGTCGATAAAACATTTGGTTCCCATTCTCCTTGGCATGAACAAATTCTCATGCTTGATAAACCCCATTCAACTTCAATTAATGTTGCTCAATAACTTTGTCATTTGTATGATTCAAGCGCCTTTAGATTGTGAAACTCTCCTGGCAGGAACTCTGAGACATAGTTTGATCGTATCTGGGACAAGCCTGGTTCAATCTCCACAGATCAGCTTTTAAAATCCCATATTTTTAACTTCTCAAACTTAAACTAGGCCACATGATTAAACTGCAGTTCGAATGATCATCCCAGCTTAGTTTCATACCAGGATTATCTCCTTTACCATACAGATATCATTGTGTACCAGTTACTGTAGGTTAAGATACGACATTGAGAAAACTTTGGGTAATGTAGGGGACCTAAAACATTTTTTTTCCTAAATTCCATTTTGTTTCTGTTTTTAATTATTAATAAATATGAATTATTAATTTAATTATTATTGATTATTTTTAATGGTTACATTAAAATGCAACTAATTAAAAACATAACTTAAAATGCATAAATCAATTAACAATGTAATGTAAAAATAAATACATTAATATACAATTTAACAACAATTAATTAACAGTTTAACAAAAATAAATGTTTAGGACCCTATGAAATCAGAAATTCTTCGTTTTAGTGGTATGATTAAAACATAATATTCAAAAAGCACGTACAATCAATTGTAATTGATTCAACTAAAAAATAAAATAAAAAACATTATAGGGCCTATGATAATATCACTATATTATTTTATTTATTTATTTATTTATTTTTCAGATATTTGATTCAATACAAATTTATTATCAAAAAGGGAGTTAACCATATGAAGGCATAAAATATTATTTTAATTAATCATTTAAAATGCAAGACAAATGAAAGTGCAACAATTATTCAATTAAATGTGTCTGCGTGCATGGAATCACAAGGCCTTATAAAGTTCACCCCAGTGCAGGCTTTGGGCCCAGTGACTTTTACCTTGACCTTTGTGATTGACCTCTTTGGCAGCGATGACCTTGTGTGATGACTGTCTGAAGGAAGTCGTTTCTGCCAGCCACCCTGGGTGAAAAACGGGAGATGTTCAGCTGCCTGTGGCGAATGGCGTCATTTGACGGCTAGCCTGGAGTTCACACACGACAGGCAACACGCCAACGAGAGAGAGGAGAGAGAGAAGGAAGAGAAAGAGAGGAGAAGAGTAGTAGCCACAGAGAGCCAGATAAGGGTGGACATGAGCGGAAGAAAAGAGAAGAGATGGATGAAGGGACAGAGAGAGAGAGAGGAAGACACCAAACAGTGATACCGATACCATGACAGGGACAAAAGCCATATTGTTAGCAAACAGTAATGCGGGATGGGGTGGACAGGAGAGATCACAAAGAAGATGCTGTAGTTCAAGATACGCCCTTCCACTTCACCCAAACACAGATGAAGATGAGTCTAAAAATACACACTAGCCCTGCTACAAAACCTAAGCTGTATTTCTTTTAAAGGCAATGCCTAGCAGTCTCAACTAAAAGGAAATATAGTTATGATATCATTTAATATGCGTACAGTTGCAGCAAAAAAATGCGAGATCCAAGATATGGAAAAGCTACATGACAATCTGCACTTATAAATTCAACTATGTTGAACATTCATCATTGGTTTTAGATTTGATATAATACAACATAATGTAGTAATGACAATATTAAATAGTGCATTATATGAATATTTTTCTTTGTAATATAAAGAAAATGAAGAGTTTATATGCAAAAGCCTCTAAATGCCATTTGAATTTTCTTTAAAATGACCATTTTATTAGTTGTATATTTAAGTTCAGTAATTTCACTTAAATGACAATTAATAGGTAATCTTCATTGCCATTTAAGTGAAATTATTTAACTTAAATATACAAGCTTGATAAAATGATTATTTTACAAGAAAATTTCAAATGGCATTTACAGGCTTTTGCTTCTGAACTCTTCAAATATTACATTTATTAAAATAATAAGTTATATATAATTATCAGCCATACACTCAATTATTATTAATAAATGCATGTTAAATTAATTATTCAATTAATTATGTATTATCACCTGGCAAATGTATCTATTATAAGTAGTGTTATTATATTGTAAAGATGATTTAATTTGAAGTTAACATAGTAATATTATGTTACTGTACTTATCATTGTACAAGATAGTTCACTGGATTTTGGAATCGGAGTCAATCTGAAGTCACAAATAAACTGCAGACAAATCAGAACCTCCTTAAAGTGCGAGCACCCGCTTTAAACACCCCACGATTCACACCAAACTCTTCCATTCCTACTCATTAGTGAGTGTGTGACCCAGTCTCGACTGTGAGAGTGGCAGAAGCAGAGAAAGACTGAAGTGTAGTTCTTATTTAGTAACAGAATCTGAGGCACGTGTGGCTCTCCTAAAGAATAAAGTGTGTGAAGTGTTGTTTTCAAAGAATAAATACACAGAGCATTGAGATGATACAGCAGAAATCAGGAAAACAGACACAGACATTCTTACACTCAAATTAACCTTCGTATGCCACACAATATGGTATTACTACACAATACCTCATAAACTACACAATAACTCACTATTACTAACCCAGAAGGCCCCGTTGCAAATCACTCGCACTGATAATACCCAAATAATACTCCAGATAAGTGTACTTAGTGTGTACTTGCCTCACATACAAAACAAAATATGTCTACTTTTAAAGCTACACTGTGTAACTCTTTTGTCTATTCTAACTAAAAACACTTTGTTCTTTCAAAACTATATGTGCTTATTAATGTATATTTACTTCGTTCAAGTAATGAAAGTTATTATCGTGAGTGTATAATACGCCATTGAAAATACATACGGGGTTAGGGGTTCTAATATTGGATTGCCATGTTGTCCCTCCATCTTGAAAGTACATTAGCCAAAGAGGGACATAGCCGTTAATTAAAGCTTCGCCTTTCGCGTTTACGTTTGAGTTAACACTCATGGATGAGAGTCGAACTGGAAGCCATGTTAATCTTGGACTACGTTGGCCACCGTAGGAGTTAAAACGAAATCGGAATTGAGAGGAACAGAAACTAATATTCACTGGATGGTCATAATCCTTTTCACCACTAGATGGGGGTCAAAATCACACAGTGTAGCTTTAAATTAACCAATTCAAATTGTCAAAAACAAATATTCTCCAATTACGTAATCTATATGAAACATCCATTTCTCTTTATATGTCTGTCCACTATACTGCGGAAATGATGAATCGTCAACTTCAGCTTTGCAGCCGACACGAAAGTTTATTAATAAATGATTCAAGTGTCTGCATCCAGTTTTTTTCTCCAACACATTCATAATCATTTTTTCCAGTCAGTATTATGGTATTATGGTTTGTTATTTCTCTGTAATGTAAAACAATGTTAGCAATGTTACATATAAGATATTCCTTCTCAACCCAAAAAATTCATCTATTCTTCGAATTAAAATAGATATCATAAACATGCCAATTCAGTTGACTATTGGTGACTAATAGTCGCCTAGAAAAATCTTTAGCCCTATTTCTGTGTTTGAGGACCCAAAAACCTCAAATATTATTGGGCAGTGAGATTTCTTTTTGTCACCATGCAAACAAATCTAGCACTTGTTTTGCATTAAACAAGAAGCTTTTATTTACTGTATGTGCCTCTGGATTTAAAAACCTAGAGCCTAATTAGAAAGCATTTCTAATTGACGTGATGTGTTCATCTCCATTAGGAGTGCTGTGATGAACTCATACTCACGGCTGGAACGGAATGAAGTGTTGCTTGTCCTCGTCGTCCATCTTGCCAGTGATGATGTCTGTGACGTCCATCACTACAGAGAGAGGAAGAGAAGAGAATAATATTGCCTGGGAAAACAACTAATGAAAAGAAGAAATAACCACCTCATATTTCATCCCAAAATCAAAAGAAAAGAAACATTTAAGGATTGACTATTGCGACATTATTTAAGGGTTAGTTCACCCAAAAATGAAACTTCTGTCAGTAATTACTCACTCTGATGTCGTTCAAACCCCGTAAGACTTTCGTTCATCTTCAGAACACAAATTAAGTTATTTTTTTATTAAATCTGAGAGCTGGATCACTCCTCCATAGGCTTCTATGTAATCTCATTCTGCCAGCCCAGAAAAGTTAGTAAAAACGTTAAAATTGTCCGAGTGTTAATACATAACAACTTTATTCAATTATTCATTTTCTTCAGTGCGGGCCTCGAGTGAGTTCACAAGAAATATGACGCAGACGGGTCTCGATGTAGTGTTTAAATGGTTTTAAAGTGTCCAAATCGTAAGAAACGAGAAAACGAAAAGTGCCCTACCATTGCCGCCAAATAAATGGCTTCTCTTTCACATTTTCCCATCAAATGATCGGAGCGTCATCTTCTCAGTTCTCACGCACGCGTCGTGGCGCTCTCGAGAACTCAGCTCGAGGCCCACACAGAAGAAAATCAATAGTTGAATAAAGTCGTTACTTTTATTTATTTATTCACAAAAAAAGTATTCCCGTCGTTTGATAAACTTAAGGTTGAGCCACAGTAGTCACTTGGACAATTTTAATGATGTCTTTAATAACTTTCTGGGCCGGCAGAATGAGAATGATTGAGACAGCTCTCTCAGATTTAGTCAAAAACATCTTAATTTGTGTCCCGAAGATGAACGAAAGTCTACGAGGTTTGAACAACATGACAAGTTTCATTTTTGGGTGAACTAACCCTTTAAACAGACTGCCCCAGCAAATTTGCATTTCAATTTTATACAATTTTATAAAAATTACAATTTTTTACAACTTGCATTTAAAATTGACCTAATTTTGACAGTTTGACCTAAAAATATCAAAATTGAAACTACTGCGGAAACAAAGACACCTACATCTTGGATGCACTTGAGGTAAGCTAAAACATATCAAAAATTAATATCACAGTGAACTATCCCTTTAATAAAAATCACCTTCTCCAAAAATTATCATCCATCATTGTTTTACTACTACTACAACCAAATTTCCATTACTATAATGCAAAAAAAATGGTATATTCCTTAAATAAATAAACATTACATCATAGGAATAACTACTGTATTGAATTTAATTAATTTAATAAATTTAATATTTTTATTACTATAGGACTTTTCCTCACATAGCAGAAATTAAAGTTTCAATATGAAAAAGATGTCCCAAATTTTACGTGTTCTAAAAAAAGGCTTTTTTCCCCTTTTAATTTTAGGGTGTAATAGGACCTCAATATTTATCAGTGTAGATTCATGCCATCACTGAAAACAGTAAAGTAACATAGCATAGAGCAGATATACCTAGCATTTTTTTTTAAGAACTGCTTATCTGTTTATTGAACTTTTAACCTGCTAGCCCTTTGAGATCATTTCGAATGAAAGTGTGTTATAAATGAAATATATCATTACATAATATATATATATTATTATTATCATTATTATTAAAGCACAACAGAAAGAATCCTCGGAAGCTTAAATTTGTGGTTTATGAGGTGAGAACAGCCAAAGCTTTTTGAGACCTGCTGTCAAACCACAGCTTTTACTGACTGAACATCGCCTCTAAACAGCCATTTGGCCTCGTGTGCAGGAGTGGCCGAGCTGAGATTGAGTTTACAGCAGGCAACAGGAAAGCTGATGAGCCATAATGGAAGCGTTGGCTTGTCTCTGAATGTGACACATTAAAGGTGACATTGCACATGCAGGTTTCTGCCTCTTCCTTCCAGGCCCACATAAAGACTAGGGAGAGGGAGAGAGGGAGGGAGACCGCGAGAGAGAGAGAGAGAGAGAGAGAGAGAGAGAGAGAGAGAGAGAGAGAGAGAGAGAGAGAGACAGATGCTTTCCCACTTCAAAAACCGTTTGATGTTGAAAGCAAAGGCTGCATGTCTCCTCTCATTCTCCTGTTCAGACTTATTCATTTATTTACAACAGAAAATCAGATTTCCTTTTTTCCACTGAGACCAAGGTCCCGAGTTCACAACAGGAGGAACCTATTGTGCACAATAACTGACTTGTCCCAGTAAACAACCACCCACAAATCTAAGTAGCTTAATAAAGTATATTACATCTATCCTCATACACAATATCAGGAGCCATTATAAACTGTGTAATGCACTGGACACTGACGTTGAACCCTGTGTCAGGGATTAGAAACAGTAATGGTGATAGAGTGGACCATTAATATCAGGGTCACTTAACTCCAACCAGCTCAAGACTTCTACTGTATACTCTTATTGTACATGTAATAAAACCATATTTATCTACAGGCAGACAAAACACTTTGCTCATGGCCATAACAGTGGAAAGGCCATTGTTTTCAATGCATTAAAAATGCATGAAATTCTGTAAGATTGGTGCATTCAATTTTTACGGGTTGTTGGACACGTTTCATCCAGTAAAGCTTACATGCAATATATTTTTCCAGTTGATTACATACAAGTCTTGAACAATTGTATCTTATATGCAATCACTAAAAATGACAAATAAAAATACAGATTACAAAACGGCTGCAAAATATATTTGCATGTATAGTTAACTCAGTTTTAGCAATCATTGTCTAAAAAAAATAAAATGTATAACAAAAATAAAAAATAGTAGTAACAATAGTTGGTGTTCCTAGTAGTAGAGTTTGTCAATAGCAACAAACAGGTCTTTAAATCACTGGATAAAAGCATCTAAAAATAAATCAATGTATATTTTTGGTGCATTTTTGGTGCGATTTTGGTGCTATATTATTTTTTATGGACACCAGGCAAAATGTGCATTGAGTTTTATGTGTGAAAACAGAAAGCGCAGGCACTACCTGCCACACTCGAAGGGTCTGCGGAGGCCGGATGTTAATTTCTTAGTGTTGTTATCTCTGAGCTCATTCGGCCCACTCGAACAATCTGACAAACAAAACTGATTTTCTCCCTCGTGAGGTCTTCACTCCCAAGATCCTGAGAGAAACACACCAACACACAAGCATAAGTGTAAAAAAACAGAAAAACACACACACAAAAACATGCACAGGCACTTGCACAATCATGTCCTAAAACGCCCCATGTCATTTTGAGCCCCCGAGCGGCGATGCTCCAGGTGTTTCGGCCTGGAACCGATCTGAGAAAGACTCAAACTTGTATCCAGGAAGGCAATAATTGATCCATGGATTGGGCCGGTGTACACACACTGTTAGTAACGGCGACGGGTGAAGGGCAAATCGTTTCCAGAAGCGTTTGATTGGGGCAGCAACTCATTCCCCCACTGGGGGTTTGTGCAGAGAGCAGAGGATTCTGGGAAAAACTCTTATGTGTGGGTGCAAAGATGTACCTACATGCACAACACACGCCAATGCATATACTCTATAATTATTCTATTATGAACATGCAAATATACAAATGCATGCAATTAAATAAACTAATATCCTTCATAATAGGGTGAGAACTTATACACGCAAGAACTTCCCAGCATAAAAAATAAAACGAAAGAACAGTTCTCATTTGTGGGTGCAAATGTGTTTAAGTACCAACATGCACACAATGCATGAATATCTAATTATTAATTATTTACATGCAAATACCAAAAACATAAATGCATGCGATTGAAAATAAAATAAAATAAAAATCTTTAATAATAATATGCTACTATAGTCAGTTTCCAGCATCGTTTTCCTGTGTTAAAGAACGGGCAGATGCCAGCACATGTACATGGACACACACAATATGTGCAACAACACAAGTCAGGCAGCATCTCCAGTGAGCTTCTTCATCCGCCTCCTCTAATGACCGTTAGCTCATTACCCTTTACAGCGTTAATGATGATGCTGCTTTCTCCAACACTTTAATTACCAATTCGACAACACGACTGATGAACACGAATTAAAGCGTCACCCAATAATACCGTGATTACTCATTAAGGAACAATGCAAGAGACGGGAACAGACAAGTGATGGAATCAAGCCGTAACCGAGTCATTTACATGACGATGCTTCCAGGAGCCGAAATGAAGCAGCGCACGGCACAGGACAACACACTTGAGTGTTCAAATAAAACAATTAGGTCAGTGCGAGTGAAGGCTTTCACGTGTGGCCTAGCGGTTCGCACACATGCCCCAAATTAGCGTTGTTCGAAAACCAAAGGTGATGCCATTTTAAAACATGGCATTATCATAACCACATGTCCAACAAAATCACATGCATTTTTAGCAACTGAAACATGATAATCGTGACTGAAATGGGTCAAAAGTAAAGCTGAAAATGATAGTACCGTGAGGTACTGGGCACTGCAGGTTGTGCAGCTGATCGATGTCTTTTGCCAAACCTGAGCTGGGACCAGCGTACAAGACAGTTTTCACTGCAAGAAAATGTAGAAATAAATAACATGTATTAATGGCATTATTTTTAACTACAAACTTTTTGCCCCTAAAGCTCAGATGGTAGATCATAGCACTACCAAAGTCCATGTACAAAATTAAATGTACAGCTGTAATGGATGTGGATAAAAAACATTTGCTAAATGCAAATGTATTTCTCTGTGAAACACACTCAAGTATACTAAAATGCATCATTCACTGCTGAAACAAACCATTGAGAATTGTGTGCATGGTTTATTTACTACTGAGAATGTGTAAAACTGCCAAGTGAGGGTGAGGTCAAATTAATTAATTAATAATATTAAATATAATTATTAATAACAATTAAATATAATAATAAAAGCTATACTATTAAATAATGTTAAAAATGACTTTACATATCTGAACAAAGAATTATTTGACCGTTATGTGTTTAGGACTGCATGGCTTCTCATGCATGCAAAAGTGTGTGTGTGCACTGACCTGATAAACTTCGACTCTAATCGGATGCATAGAGTGACATCAGCACTTCAGCATCTTCTCCCATTTCGACACGACATTCTTGAGCGTGACGAACAAGGCAAACGAGGGTGTGGAGGCAAACTTCGCCTGCCTGCTCAAATCCATGTTCTGCTTCTGAGACTGAAAAAGAAATAAATGCATAAAAACTATGGCAATCAATCTTTCAAATGTGCTTCGAGTCAAAGTCAGCCAGACTAATTACACAGGCGTTAATCACTGTCAGTCTCAAAGAACTCATGGGACTCTTTACACCTGGTCACTTCATGCGTGTTCTCTGATAGGATAGCTATTCGATCGTGAAAAGACCAGGTGTAAATGCCGAAACACACTGCAAACCACTTCAGGAGGGGGTCTGAAGACGCATTTCAAACTGGACAAGTGTAAATGCATCTGGTTGTTGGATGCACATATGTCAATATTACTCCTCCAAAATGGTAAAAAAAATAAACATGAGAGCATGTTATTGGCTATATGAAGGGGCGGAGTGGCCATCTGGAGCACTTTTCCCAGTGGGCCGCTGGACGGTGTGTGCCGGCCTATATGTAAATATATAAAGAACGAATGATTAGCAGGCATCTACAGTTTCTGTCAACCCAGGTGAAGGCCCACGATGAGTCATGACTCAAAATGATTAATCTATTTACTGGCTCTGGCTCACTGCAGCAGTCTAACAACACTCGTCAATAGGGGTGTAAATATATATCGTGCCACAATATATCGCAACACAAAAATGCAACAATATGTATCGTGGATAGTTTCCCAAAATAAAAATTACTGTGTGTTTTAGAGTCAGTACTACATTAAACTACTATACATAATATTGATTATAGTGTATAATAATGCAATGTGGGAATATACGTAGGTCCTGATAATGCCAATATGTCTGATTTTACCAGTAAAAAGTGTCCGACATTATTCTAAATGCATCTAGTCAGTGAAAGCGTGTAAGCATATTCGTTTAAAATAATTCAGTATTTTTAGCTTCAAAATCATGAATATTGTTATTCTGGTGTCACCATTGTCCTTGGGTTACATGTACCAAGTCCAAACCTATTCATTTAAACCCACTCAAAGTTAGCATTTTAATCAACAGTACATTTTTTGTTAACCTTTTATCATGTGTCTTGGAGTATCGCAATAATATCGTATCGTGAGTTTAGTATCACGTACACGTATCGAATCGTGGCCATCTATCCTGTTGTAGCTTGGACAGTCCGGTTATAAAATAACATATGCGTTTAAACCAGATTTGTCTTTCTTTGAAGATCATCAGTATTGTAATACTTTTCCCAATGGTATTTAATTCATAAATAAATAAACAGTTAACACATTAAAATATAGGATACGTTTAAGATAAAAGTATGTGAAATTATCATTTTAGACAATACTGTCAATATTAAGTGTTTTGCTCTAAAATCGCTCCAGAATATTCAATATATTTTGTATTTAAAGTATTAATTTGATCACGTTATTTCTGCATTTGAAAACTGTCTGTGTAAAACATCTAAATGCCACTTCAGGTGCAGCTTCTGCAGTGAAAACATGGATTTTGTCTAATTTGATTAAACATTTGATTGGTAACATACCCATAATGTCTTATTCTAATTGCATTTATTTATTTATTATTAAAATAAGCAAAAAAATGTTTTTATTGTTATATGTTTAGGTGGTGTTAAATTGTTCTGTGCAAAATGAGCTGTTGTGTTGTGTTTGGTGTGTTGAGGACTGGTCTGGGTTAGTCCCAGTTTAGTCCCAGTCCACCCATATATGGCGTTATGACATGTTATAGCCAGATATGAAAGCCCTACTGCATCAAATGAAACTGAAATTAAGTTGCAGAACCTTAAAACACAATCATCTTCATTAAAGTAGTGAGATGAACTATCTTACCAGTGTTCTAATCCGCTCTCTCCTGAATGCGGTCTTTGATCTTGAAATTAGCTGATGATAAATAAAATGCAGCTCATATCTGTTGATTTCATTGACGTGAACTCCGCTGAAATTAGCATATAGCGCAGGGATTGAGGATCGGATTAGTTTTGCGCAGACATTTATGCGTTCAAGTGTAATTGGAATTGTTTCATCGAATCATGACAGCTATCCAATCAGCAAAAAGACATTATTTCTGATCAGGTGTAGACAGGCCCTATATCACTGGGTGAAAGAGACTCAGGGACAGTGAACATCTGGGTAGGGTCACATGGGAAAGGTCACCAGTGCTGATGTGTTCCCAAAATGTCACCTTGTCAATCCAGGTTTGGAATAACATGAGGGTGAGTAAATGATGACAGAGTTTTCAACTTTGGTTGAAATCGGCTCCTTCTAATCGGAACCGAGCCTTGAAGGAAAACTCCTGTCTCAAGGGAAGCACCGGCTCAAGTTTTAAACATGGTGAATGACTCATTCAGCAGTCATTAGAGAGGCATTGAGAGAACACACAGGTCAAACAGAGATGTTAACCTCATAGACTGGGCATAAGTATGTGTGAGAGGATTCATGAAAACACACTTCTGTCTAAAGAAGCCCTGACTCTCTGGGAACACTAGGGCTGAGTGATGTCATCATAGATATTTTGTTGATTTTATTGAGCATTTGACTATTAGGTTACCTAAAAAGTAAAAAAATAAAATCAATATAAATATAAAATTAAATAAAAATACTAATAATAAAATAACTATAGGATAAAGGCGCATTTAATTGATAAAAATAAAATACAATTATTTCTTGTATTCATTTATTGAAAACAGTGTGGAAAACATGCTTGGAAAATATATTAGTGTCGTTCAAAAAACTTTAATTTTTCTGCAATATATTAGAGAATATATATTATTTGCATCTATAGTATATTATTATTATTTCACAATGAATCTCCAAATTAATGTAGAAACAACAAAAGAAAGTTCTCAATGGCATTGTTCCTTTTATGCCAAGTACTATGATGATGAAGGCGAGTATCACTCAATACGTGACTACTAGATTTCTCTATTAAATTGATTTTTTTTTTTTTTTTTTTGAAATTTTTTTTTTTTAGCCATTATGCAACTATAGCCATTCAACATAACAGTACATTTACAGTACAAACCCCTTATGTTTAACATTAAAATAGGCTTTATAAAAACAACTTTTAATTTAAGTTAACCTAACCATTTTTGATCATTTATAATTATTTCTCAATAACTGTAATTTATTATTGTGGTTATATAAATTATAATAGTTATGGGGGGTTTTATTGCTGCATTTCTTGCATTAAACATCGTAAGTTTTCAATGGCTGTTTGAAAGTTATGGTTCCTCTGATTCAGAAAAAAATAATATATATGGCATCTTGTCAAAAGGATGAAAAATATTGAGATTTTTTTTCACCAAGCTATATCACCCAGCCATGTGTCACATTGAGCCTCACAGCAAGATAGGAAGTGAGATGGTTCACTCTCACACTCTCAGTTCCCGTGTAAACCGCTCACACGTCAGTGACAGTGTTTGAGAGCTGCGGTCAGGGACTTTTTTATGTGGTTTAGTGGTTGTGCTTGACAAAGTCACACATTTAAATGAAGTAACAGTTATAATTAAAGCTGTTCATTAAACATCACAGCAGGTGGTGAGGACTGAAATAACAATGCAAAACGAAGAGCCTAAGCGAGTAACGTTTGTTCGAAGGCCTTCCAGATTAACAATCCAAGAACACCAAACAAACACATTTAAATACATCAATCTAAATGAAGCATAGACTCTTTAAAAAAAGCAGCATGTTTAGATATTGTGCCATAAAGGATGAACCTTTACCTTTTCCTCTTGGATGCGAGCTTCAATCTGCTTGGACGCGGCTTCATGCGCTCGGAACAGATTGACAGTGCTGGTCAGGTCAGGATCCAGAATATTCCCATCTTTATCTCGAACCACCAGATCCAGGTCTAAATACCTGCCAAGCACACACAAACACAGTAAAAACATTTTAAAACAGACTTGGTTTTAAATTTTAAATCAATTTGGACAAAATCTATCTGCTAAGTGGAACTGGAAAAACGTCAATGTGCATCTGAGTTGATTTCCAATGACTAAGAGTGACACTTTTGTAAAAATAAAGACCTTTTACCCAACCAAGTTGAGACAGACAGGGACTTTAACTGAGAACTGAGAGATGTACATGTGTGTATTTGTGTCACTACTGACCAGAGTAGTCTATCATCTCATCTGTATACTGACTTCCTCCTCTGCTACAGATAAACACTAAAGTTAGCGCATTGTGGTTAATGAGCAGAAAGTAGTCTGCACCACTAAAATACCAAAATGGAATTGCAAAACCAATCAAACAGGTTTCCGTGTTTTTCATCGGTCAGCTGACCCTGATAGCCCCGCCCCCAAACTGACACCATTGGTTGATCCAATGTCATTGTGCAGTGTTTTTTTTTCTAATAACACGTGCAAAAAAGTCGTAAACCAAGTGTGGAAGGTGGTTGCCAGGGTGTTGCTATGCAGTTGCTAGGAGGTTCTGGGTGTATCTACTTTATTTTTCGACATAAGAGCGGGATCCCAACGACGTGCCGAGTGCATCCGGTGTCATCCGCTTCTATTAGTATTTTAACTGTACACAGTCTATTATGTATATTGCAAACTGCTATTCGCCCGGTCAAAAAATCTAATTTAATAATACTTTGCTTTGTAGCATTTTTTTTCATTGACTGAACTTCTGCAATTGTTCCAGTCATTAAAAAAAGGCTTTCTTCCATACTCAAAAAAAGTGGAACAACACCTAATGGCCCTTCAGTGTAAGTCCATTTTGCATGTTTCATTGTTTTGCCAGACAAAAATCATCAGACCCAACATTTTACACCTAAAGTTAAGGAATGCCTGAACCGGTGTATGAGGCACAGACCTAACACTGATTAAGAATCTTTTTCACAATGACCCATCAAGGAAAAAACAGACCCTGAATAAAAAAAATGAAGTGTAAAACAACAGTGAACGGTCTCATTAAAAGTCAGATTTTATGTAACGGACTGCAGTCGTGTGATTGTCCAGCTCAAGCTCTCCCTGTTCTACCATAACCCAATCACGAATGAGTCAGCAGTTAGTGTTCGTGTGTGTGTGTTCATACTTGTTCCCGTAGTCCATCTTGGAGGTGACTTTCTGTTTGAGCTCTTTATATTTTGCCCTTGCTGGAGCGTGTCCGGACAGGATCTGGGATCGCTGATTCGATCAAGTCATAGATCATGTCTCGGACCGTGTTGAAGAACATTGTCGCTTGTCGCCCTGTTGGAAACACAAAGTCTGTTTAAAACCCTGCAATGCGTGTTAATTAATTTGTCAAAGCGCATGCTGCGGTGTCAAGGCGTGAGGCTCCTAATCACTGAAAGACACAAAAGACCCGGAGTGTCATACTGCGTACTTATTCAATTAAAAGAGTTTGCAAACTGTCAATGAAACAAATTCATTTTTAATATGTATATCATGTCAGAGCTTCTTAACATCACGCCGAGGCGAGGTGGGATCAGATTTATTAAAGAAAATTGCAATGTTGCAGTGTGTCATAGCAGATGAATGTTTGTTCTGTGAAGAGTGACGTGTTATCAAAATGCTGACTAGATGATGATCTCCTGAAAATGCATATTGGCATACTTCCCTATTATACACTATAGTATGCAAAAAGCAGTGTGTAAAATGAACCTTTTCATAAAAAGTTGCCAAAACACCCAGATGACCTACTAATTAAGCCAAGATTTTAGAGTGTGCATCAGATTTTTTATATATCAAAAAATACAAACATTTGTGTATACATTGACATACAACATCGATGTTATTAAAGCACATTTTCAATGTTTTAATTGCTTTTTGCTTCATAGAAAATCAGAGTGAATCAATGTAAAGCTCAATTTCTTCCCTAAATGCAGTAAAATAAGTTTTTTACAGGAGAATTTGCATTTATGAACATACAATTTTGCCATTAAAAGAATAAAATTAATTATATAAATCTGACTATGCTTAATTCTACTGTTCTCCCAAATACCAAATAAAATATGTTTCCAAAACAACATAAATTGGTCAATGTTTAACATTTTGCCAAAATGGTCTTACAAATGGTCAATGCCAAAATAAACGAACCACAGTTTAAGGGCAACGGTCACAAAAGTTACAATTAACATCAATATCACTTTTAAATGTTATAAAGCAATGTTTTATAGGATATATTCAGGGAAAGATTTGTAATTAGCGGAGAAGTGATGCAACGACATCATAGATCACATGACAATGCCATTAGATTCAGATTGCATTTATATTACACAACCATGTTTGTTTGTTTGTTTCTTTCTTTCTTTTAACACCATGCAAGGATAATTTCATAGCAAAATCTATTTGTAGGGTAAATATATACTTTAACAAATCAAAAAAATACGTTATTTGTCAAACAGTGCCTAGTCCGTACAAGATTTTTTCAATGCATCGCTTGTCAAATTCCAAGAAATTGTTCTGTTTAGAACCAGAAATGGTTCCATCCCCCGCTTCATATATGGAACTCCAAAATGGAACTCCATTTTTTTTGGTAAAAGGTTCTATTGGCCAAGTATGGAACCCCAGGTTCTATATAGAAACCCAGAGGAACCCTTTATTAAGAGTGTCATAGAACCTTTTCAGGGGTTCCAAATACATAGCGCTGATAGAACCTTTTAAGGTTTTATATAGAACCTTTCTTCTAAGAGTGTATGAAGTTGGTGCATGTCATCATGATGACTGTCAATTTGATGCATGTCATAATTCAGAAAGCTGCTGCGCCCCTGCATTCATCTGACGATCAGCCATAATTTAAAACTCTGCACTCTTTGTGTAATAGGTCTAGTCCTAACTTTTGAAATATACAACCACATCTTGAGATCAATGCTAAAATGCAGGGTTACCACATATAGGTCCCTCCATATTGGTCGCCCATCTCTCAGCGTAGCTCAGTGACCTCCGTGAACCAGCGGGAGCTCAGTAGGAATGACCGTCTCCTTTTGTCTAGCGACAGAAAGAAAAGGGAAAAGAGTGCAAAACAGAGAAAAATGAATAAACATAGGCAGCGCAATAAAAGTGAAGGAGCTTTTCAAAGAATATCACTTGTGCAGAAACAATAGGCTGTTTAACTGCATCTCACTCTATTCATGTCAGTAATTCCAGCTTAATACGGGCTTCTGAGGTCCCGGAGTCATTCAGATCCCTTCATACCAATGAAAACTAATTACCAGCATCAGTCATCAAAACAGCTGTTATGAAATCTGAGCTGGGCTCTGCTCTCAATTCCAATTACTCACACACACAAACACACACCAACACTCACTCATGTGTATTATATTCCTGAAACACACTCTTGAGAAATCCATTTTGGACTACTAAAATCTCCTATTAGGCTGGCACTGGGCTGTTGGAGCACTAACTTGTTTAAGTAGAGACGTTCTAAGGGAAGGATGTTGTTCGCTGAGGCTGAATTCAGAGACCAACACTGATATAATCAGACCAATAACAGAAGTAACATGATCTTCAGATGCAGCAAAGGAATGTAAAAGTTTAAAGCCAATATGTTCCAAAACATGGTAAGCTGACTACGGCCTACATAAAGAAGAAAATATGTTGTGGTTGTGATTGTGATGTGACTAGACTAGGGTGTGTTTACACTTGTAGTTTGGTTGTTTAGGTTCTTTTGTTCCGGACCAAAAAAAAAACAAAAACAAGTATAATACATTTAGATCTGGTTTGCCAGCGTCGCACAAATAAATTTGTAAAAAAGACATTTTGCCACTAAACTTGTCAAACATCCAAAATAGGGCTGCACCAATTGGGGCCAAACTGATAATCACGATTGTTTTGATTAATATTGAGATCAAAATATTGTTATTGTCTAGGCTAATTATAACTGCTTTCACATCCATATTGTGCTCCATTCCTGCTAATGTACAACTATGTGCATAAAAATAAAATTCAGTGCATCTCTTTAAAGAATAAATAAAAATAAATAAAACAAAGAAAATGTAGCAAAACTTCAACAGGGCACTATTTTACATTTACATTGTGTAAATATATTTTAGGAAGCAAAATATAAACTTGCATTGTACCTGCATAATGGATGTGAATAAAATGTGCAAAATATACAATCAATAAAAAACAAACAAACAGAATGCAACCAAATGAGAACATGTCAAGGCAGAACTATGCATGGAAGTTCGATTAATGGATGAAATTTAGAGTCATTGTTATTTGACGCTCAAGAAATGTAATGTGGTTCACCGTTCAGTGATTAGTTGTGAAATCTTACTGCATGCATACATTTAATCAATTTAATCCTTCATATGAAAGTTTATGTGATTGAATTATTTCTATTTATTAAACAATAGTTCAAAACAAGTTTCTAAACTGAGTTTGTAGTATTGATTATTGGAATCCATTAATCAAACTTTCATGCCTCTTATATAGTAATTATATATTTTGATGTAGATTGCCTTATCCATGAAGAATACATGCAGGTCATGCATGTCCAAGAAAGCTAATGCCTGCTAAGATGATGATAATGCTTTTATTCCATATTTAGCAAAATACAAACTTCCAGGAAATGTAAATAAACATACTGACCCACTGCCTTCAACCGTGGCCTCTTTCAGATGTATGTAACAAGCCGGAAACACACCCTGTGCACAGAAGAGCACATCAGAAATCGACCAAACAGAGGAAAAACTCTAAAGAATGATTTAATTCAACATGGAAGCTGAACCGTTTCATGCAGTAACTCACCTTCTTCGATTTTCTCCTCAGCCGATACCCTCAATACCATCCTGAGAAGAGCAAGAAATATCACAGCAGTCAGATGAAAATACCAACAATTAGATTACAGAGCGGACACCACTGTGTCCCTCTAGAAAACAATATTGTGAGATTATAAAAGACACGTTCCATAAATCTCCTGGAGATATGAAGTGAGGCAGCGGGCATGTCTGCGAGCTATGAACAAATCATTCAAGACTAAAGTGTGTGTTATTGAGATCGGGTTCAGCAGGGAAGAGGAAAGGTCTAATCAGGACATATCGGTGTAAGGGTCTTAAAAGGACTGAAATAGACACTTTACATAAATAGCGGTACAAACAAGTGTGTGAAACTCTTCATAAAAGAAGTAGATTTTTCTTTATTAAATGGTCACTGAGAGCTAAATAAGTTGAGAGGACCAGAAATGTCACGGGCAAATTATATTATATTATATATTATATTGATTTGTTCTATTCATTCTTGCAACTCTGAAAAACTGTTAAAACTATTATTGTAGTTGTCATTTTCTAGAAATAAATATCTAAACATTAAAATTAAAAAAGACAATATTAGCTTTACGTTTACGATGTTTTTATTTTCCTTTAATTTAATTTATTTATTTATTTTTCTTATTTATGTTTTTTTTTGTTTATAAAAAGATTATCAGACTGTACAATTGAATTGTATGTCAAATTATTTGCTTCAACAAAAAAAAACTTTTTTTTTTAAACTGGATTTAAAAAAAAGACAACAAATTTACAATAAATAAATTAAATAAAAATGCATACAAAATAAAATAAAAAATGAAATAATATAAATAAATATTTATATTATTTTGCCTAAGTTAACCAATCATTCCATAGCAGCTTGTCTGAAAACAAATGAAAAAAAAAAAAAATTCCCCAAAATTTAAATAAAATAAATATTTGTAAAAGTATCAATCTTTTTTTCTTCCTAAAATAGTTTTGGTAAAGGGTTGAATGGATGAGCTTGATGAATGCAGGTCATCATAATATGTGCCACTTTTCATTTTGATGCTTTACAGTGTCACATCTAGTCACAACATAAGGTGTGTGTGTGCGTGTGTGTCTCACCTTCATAAGTCTCCAGAATGTGTACAGTGTCCCCAATCTGTAACGAAAGCTCTTCATCACTGCGAGCATCATAGTTATAGATGGCTGGAGACAAAGAACATAAAACACTGTACTGAGACACATGGCATCAATTTCTGGTGTGTGTGTGTAGCTGAGGGTTATAGATGATGCAGTAATTCAATAACTAACCATACAACAAACAACCACAGCTCAACAATAAACACTGTCTCATATTTGACACTTTAAGCACCTAAAAGCATTAAAAAGGTTTGACGTTAATCACGTCATGTCAGACTTTCAGTGAATAACAACTTTAATGTTGTATAGATGATACTTTAATGTCATTTTGGAGCTTGGAAGTCAAGAAAATCAACAACGACATCAATATTGAAACTGGTTGATGTCCTGCAAACACTATCTCCTTCTGGAATGTGTGATGTGTTTGACTGACAGATGTCGAGTGTTACGTGTTCATTGTCGAGCAGGATCATGTGTGACCCCAGTGACAGTAGAGGACGAGAAGAGAGCGGTGAGGGTTAATCACACACACAGACACGCTCTATTTCGGTCTCAGTCAAGACTCTCACCTTCATTCTCACACACGCTGTTTCTCTCTCTTTCTCTGGCAAGTCTCTCAGCAGAAAGAGTAATTACAGAATATTCTCAGTGTGGGCCTTTTCACAGCAAACACACACCGTTTCTCTTTGTAATCCCTCTCCCTCCATCATGAATCTGAATTAAACACCTCCGCAGCCCAACATGACTAAAATATTTTAATGCACACCTTATTGAATGGCGAGTCAGAGAAACACTCAACGTGTATCTGCAATTACATGCATTCAATTCAATAATCATAACAAGTTACTAAACCATTCAAAAAAGCAGATTAAACACAGGCATATAGCAAAAATATAGCTGTTATAAAAAGAGCTATATTGCTGTACTATTTGTTTATATTTTGAATTGGCCTTTATTTTTATAATTTAAGATTTCTGAATCTTTCTGATCATATGATGTGCCACTGAAGATGTGAGTGATTAGATTTAATAGATTTCAAGACAGTAATGATAATGAGAAATCAGCTTTGCATCAGAAATAGATTTCATTTTAAAAGCTATTTTAAATTGTAATATTATTATTAACAGTCTTTTTTTCTGACTTTATTCCTTGAAATTCTGAATTTATTCCTTGTAATTCTGACTTTATCTCATGTAATTCTGACTTTATTCCTTGTAATTCTGACTTTATTTCTTGTAATTCTGACTTTATTCCTTGTAATTCTGACTTTATTTCTTGTAATTCTGACTTTATTTCTTGTAATTCTGACTTTATTTCTTGTAATTCTGACTTTATTCCTTGTAATTCTGACTTTATTTCTTGTAATTCTGACTTTATTCCTTGTAATTCTGACTTTATTTCTTGTAATTCTGACTTTATTTCTTGTAATTCTGACTTTATTCTTGTAATTCTGACTTTATCTCATGTAATTCTGACTTTATTTCTTGTAATTCTGACTTTATTTCTTGTAATTCTGACTTTATTTCTTGTAATTCTGACTTTATTTCTTGTAATTCTGACTTTATTTCTTGTAATTCTGACTTTATTCCTTGTAATTCTGACTTTATTCCTTGTAATTCTGACTTTATTTCTTTGTAATTCTGACTTTATTCCTTGTAATTCCAACTTTATTTCTTGTAATTCTGACTTTATTTCTTGTAATTCTGACTTTATTTCTTGTAATTCTGACTTTATTTCTTGTAATTCTTGACTTTATTTCTTGTAATTCTGACTATTTCTCTGAAAATCTGACTATTTCTTGAAATTTCTGAATTTATTTCTTATAATTCTGACTTCATTTCTTGTAATTCTGACTTTATTTCTTGTAATTCTGAATTTATTTCTTGTAATTCTGACCTCCACCTGACCTCCACCTCCAGTGGAATTCTAATGGAACTGCAACCAAGATGATACACAATAGGACTAATAGGAAGTGCCAAGGCTCTTCGTTAGACGGGCTCTGCTAACAACAACATCCAAAAATGTTTTGCGCACAAAAGCATTCAGACAGACCCGATCAAATCCGATGTGCTGCATTCTGATATACCCACAAGAAGCCAATGCAATTACAGAACAACCAAGACAATGAGAGAGAAACACTTCCATGACAGGAGGGCAGAGTAATGAGGGCTAAGATAAGAGGTAAAGATAATGGTTGAGGATATGAAGCATGCCTCTAATGTGCATAAACTGCCACAGATACAGCTCTTAACTTAGAAAGAAGAACCTCTTTCTCTCTCACACGGTTTGGAGAGCTGAAGGAATAAGAGGAAGGGAGCGACACAAAGAGGATCAGTGCAGCATCAGAGTGTGTGTGAGACTTTGACAGGAAGTTCAGGTCCCTAGAGGCGTCCATGTCCCGAGAGAAAGCAGACGCCTCTCTTCCTCTGGCTCTGAGTGAATGAAGCCCATTGAGCTGAACGCGGACACCAGCTGCATCAGCGAGAGAAGGGAAGTCATTCGCCGGCCCTCCAAACGAGCGTCTAAAGACCTGCAGAATCACCTCTGAAAACCTGTCCTGAGGGCTAAAGCAGGAGCATTTCATGCCGTTATCAGTAAAGTGCTTCATAACGACAGGGAATGAGATGACCACGGCCCTATTGAAGTCGCTGACAGACAGAGTCAAAAGCGCACAAAAGGAATCATAAAATAATCTCGGCTATCTGGCCGCAGGCGATGAGGAATAACTCCAGTCGGAAAATAACCGGCCATTACAGCCAGGTTGCGTGAGCCGCCCATAGCATAGAGCAGGAATACTTCAGTTGAGGAGAAAAAAGACACATGGAATGAAAAGACAGTGAAAATAAGGCAGAGGTTGAACATCAGAAATGAATTTCTAACAGAATGGATGACACGACGAAGGCGCTCGAGCAAAACATCTATCAATTTCTGGCAATGAGAGCCGCCTAGTGAGCCAGGAAGGGTTTTATAACATAACTTTGAGGCCTGGAAGTGTAATAAAGGATTTTATTGTCTCACTCAGCCAGACATTTCAGTGTCGCTATAAAGTCTGGTCCATCTTGAAGTCTATTAGCAGTGTTTGCACAAACCTTGAAACCTAAGTATTAAACTTCATTGTGTAACTCGCCCCAAAGCGTATGTGCAATGGACATGAATGATACCTTTGCTATTACTTTTATAAACAATTGAACTTAGTTTTCACCTGATTGGATCTTTACCTAAAAAAATTAATAAAAAACTACAACCGAGGGCAGATTCTAGTCTCAGGACGTCTATAGTAGAGTTTGGATTGGGGTCCAAACTCTACTCTTTTGCAAACTTGCCAAAATGTTATATATACACAATATGAGTTGTTGATGCGAGAGTCAGAGGAGAATGGGCCGACTGATTCAAGCTGATAGAAGAGCAACTTTGACTGAAATAACCACTCGTTACAACCGAGGTATGCAGCAAAGCATTTGTGAAGCCACAACACACACAACCTCTGAGGCGGATGGGCTACAACCACTCATCCCCACTGCAAATAGGAAAAAGAGGCTACAATTTGCAAGAGCTCACCAAAATTGGAGAGTTGAAGACTGGAAAAATGTTGCCTGGTCTGATGAGTCTCGATTTCTGTTGAGACATTCAGATGGTAGAGTCAGAATTTGGCATAAACAGAATTAGAACATGGATCCATCATGCCTTGTTAGCACTGTGCAGGCTGGTGGTGGTGGTGTAATGGTGTGGGGGATGTTTTCTTGGCACACTTTAGGCCTCTTAGTGCCAATTGGGCATCGTTAAAATGCCACAGCCTACCTGAGCATTGTTTCTGACCATGTCCATCCCTTTATGGCCACCATGTCCCCATCCTCTGATGGCTACTTCCAGCAGGATAATGCACCATGTCACAAAGCTGGAATCATTTCAAATTGGTTTCTTGAACATGACAATGAGTTCACTGTACTAAAATGGCCCCACAGTCACCAGATCTCAACCCAATAGAGCATCTTTGGGATGTGGTGGAACAGGAGCTTCGTGCCCTGGATGTGCATCCCACAAATCTCCATCAACAAGATGCTATCCTATCAATATAGGCCAACATTTCTAAAGAATGCTTGTTGAATCAATGCTATACTAAACTAAAAATGACCTTACTGTCAGGTGCTACAAAAATGCTACTCAAAAAATAAACATCTACACACACAGGAGTTCAAACACACTAACGTGTATCCTCAAAGTCCTGCCCTGCATCGAATGGAATGAGGAAAAACACCATGAGCTTATTTTCCCGTAACGAGGCTTTAATTAAGGTTTGTAGAACAGAGAAAGCGTTCTGATCACACTCATTTAGAGTCAGCAGAAACAAAACACTCCCAATTTAGGAGAGAGCCAGAAATCACAAATCTCAGACGCTCATGTTTATCCACACTAGTCTCGGAGTCTGAGCCAGCTACAATTAACCTAATATTTGACATGTAGGTTAAATATTTCTGCATTTTATTGGAGTGCATTGTGGGAAATAGCATTCAATGTAGTGTGCTGTGGTTGTATACTTCACATCTTGGCAAACATTGTAGGTTAACTTATTTCATGCACACAGAAAGTTAATGAATACTGCAGAACTATGAGTAGAGAGAGGGAATGCGGAAAAGGGGCTAATGAAAAGATGAGATATCGTCATGTTGAGACAGTTTGTCTACTACACAGTTTATAAATTCAACAAACAGGTAGAAACAAGCCTGTAATATAAAGCTGAAGTTTTATACAGACAAAATAGTGCAAAGAACCACACATAATAAGCCTATAATTACAGCCTACAATGTGTGGTTAATGGGTTAACTCATGTCCTGTTAATTTTGATAGAAACATACTTCTTTTAAACTAACATTTGTCTATTTTAGAAGCAATACTTGCTACCCAAGTGAATAAATCAGTGCATATGAGGCATCCATTATCACACATGCATTTCATTGAGTTGGCTGTAAGTTTTGTGAGCGAATATCTTTGCTATTGTTTCAATTTTTGTAATTGTTTAAAAAAGTTAATTTCAAGCAGCTTTTAAAACCCAGCAAACATTTTCCAATCATCAGAACCAAAATAAAGTCGTCTGCATTAGCATTGACATCATCAACAAACCAACTATATGTGAACTTCCTGCTTTCAAAACACAAAGTATAACTTTTATTATGCTCATTTTTCTGCTACCCGTCCATGAATGTTAACATTACACTCGCTTCATATCACACTAATTATAAACCAGACACGTTTTCACAAAAGTCCAACCGCGGATCTAAAGATATATTGTTCTAATGGGAGGACAACAGTGAAGGGAGGCAAACGTACACTAATTACGCAGTTCTTGCAGGGGCAATGCTGAAGCTCTGCTCGAAAATCTGACCGGGAGCCTGTTTCTGTCATGTCCAAACTGACCCGGGTCAGATCATCAGTCATCATAATCATCATCATCACACATGGCCGGCTGCAGCACTAGCGGGTGATGCCAACACACCTGGAGTTCTCTAATTGCTTCATTTTAAATGGCCAACTACACTTGAACTTCTGCAAGTCCTAAATTTAATAATGAGGAAATAATTGTTCCAGACTGTTTGAAGAATTAGCATAATTGAGTCAGGAACACATGTCGGAAAAACACTCAACAGAGCTTCCACTCGTCCTCTATAATCACTCCAACTAAAATCTACATTTCAGCATAGGTAATTATTTTATAATACAGTAAATTCTATTCTTAGATTTTACATTACCATATACATCATAGTACAGTCATATTTGCTAAAAAAATAAAATAAACTCAACTTATAAATATTTCATTAAAAAAAAATCACTAACCATACAGTATTTTAAATGGTCCAAAGAAATCAAATTTACTGATTTAAATATGAACTAATAAATAACTTAAATAATTAAAATAAAATATTATTTAAAGTCAAATAAATTCAATCAAATCAAGATCTTTTGATGAAATCTGAGAGATTTCTGTCCTTCTGCAAGAACTAATGAGGTTTGTTCTTAAGTGTCAAGCAGTTTTGGCTGAGCTTCTGTCTGTTATGTCTATGTTCGTTGATCAATGTTTATATGCAAGCCTAAATTAAATCTGATCATCATATAAAGCAATCAGGGGTCTCTTCAGAAGATTTGGACTAAACTACTCATTTCATATGGATTTGTTTTATGATCTCTTTATGAACTTTTTGAAGTGTCAAAGTGGTAGATTCCTAATTATAATATAATATTTAAAAAAAATACAAAATAATTCAAATTTAAATAAAAAATATCTTTATTCCTGTTCCGAAGATGAACAGTTTTGGAACTACATGAGGGTGAATAAATGATGACAGATTTTTCACTTTTGGGTGAACTAACCCTACTAAATTATTCAAATAAAACGATTTATTCATAAATAAATGAATTCACTAATATGAATTAAGAAACCTATTTTTAGATTAAATTAAATTATTAAAAGGAATGTAAATACAAATAAACAAATGATATGTAAATGAATACAAAATGTAATTTAAATAATTGAAATAGACAAATGATGAAATAAACTTAAATATAATCAAATATAAAACATTTCTGGCTAGAATTCAAATAAAAATAGCTATATCTGGACACTTTTACCATAAAATGGTGATTTTGGTCATACCACCACTGCAAATACAATATAAAAAGACAAAAGAGATGAAGAGTGGCTTTATCAAACCGTACAATTGAAACAAGTGTGGACACAATCTCAAATCACAGTCAACAAGCAGAAAACATCCATTATCTCAAAATACCATTCGTCATTCTGATCGATTCCTTCTAAAGCAGAGACACGCAATTATCCACACATCTATACTGCAGTTACAGTGTTTGACGAATCAGGCCGTGCAGACAGTGTGGCTATAGACTGTGCCATAGTGCGCAGGTTTCAGTGTGGGCCGAGGGTAATGAGATGAGTGAGGAGAAGGTCAGCGGAGGTGAGAAACAGCGGGAATCTCCCGGAATGAGAGGGTCACTGCTACTGAGGCAGAGAGGATTGTGGGTATAATGTAGAGGCGAGACAGCAGCAAACTCCCCGCTAATAACACAGACAGAGTGATAACATTAGTTCCTGTGCTTAGTATTTGCAGAACAAAATTATCGGTTTCATTAATTTAAAGGTACAATATGCAAGATTGTTTCGCCACCAGGGGTCGTTAACCTCTTACAATAACAGAGGCATGCATTAGTGACGTATATTCCACATTCAGCGGAATTATGGATCTTGTCGATCAAGCTGATGGATCTTTTATGGATGAGTGAATACATTGATGTTTTTAACATGACGGTAGTATGAAGCATTTGTGTGTGTTGGATGTTGTTACTTAGGTTGTTTGTCGGCTGTATGAGACTAAGCTTGATTAACATTAGAGAATAACATACAGATAATATTCAAACATGTTAAACTATATAACATTGATTAGTTTTATATACATTGATTTTTTCTCACCTGTTTGCTCAAGTAACATGCAACACTGTCCATAATGTTAGAACAAAACCCTGCTAGGGATGCTTATACTGTTGAGCACGCATGACGGGCATAACCAACCCAGCTGTCCACATCTGTCGCCATGGTTACTATTGCAGTACGAGGTCAAACCTGGCGGAAACCGGCGGTGACGCAGATATGACGTCATTGACTGGCGACTCCTCATCCTGCTCACACGCCCCGTATCCTTGGTTAAAAATTCAAATTTTCTCACGATTTACAAATAGTTTGTGATATTACATTGGGATAATACATTTGGGATATTGCAAGTAATCAACTAAACAAAATATACAGCTATGGAAAAAATTAAGAGACCACTGCCAAATCAGCAGTGGTCTCTTAATTTTTTCCATAGCTGTGTATGTATATATATATATATATATATATATATATATATATATATATATATATATATATATATAAACATTTGGGATATTTCACCAAAAAATTCAAATTCTGCCATGACTTTCATTCTTGGAAAAAATTAAGAGACCACTGCTGATTTGGCAGTGGTCTCTTAATTTTTTCCATAGCTGTATAACATTGGCCTAGTGGTTTTTGGATATTTTATTGCAAAAATCCAGCATATTGTACCTCTAATGTATACCAGTTTGAGTTCCTGGTAAACTGACTTGCTTAATTAGTGGGGTTTACTTAAGTATTAAGTTACCACTTGCTCTCTAATTAATCTAGTGTAAAATGTCAAAATCGTTCTTACTTTTAAACCCCTCACTTTCATCCCTCTGATTGCATTTTGTAACATGAAGCGCATCCAAGTTCTCCCTGGATAAAATATACTCCTCTACATTTTGTCTAATTTTAACCTGAAAATATAATACGATACCAACAACACTGCAAAAATAAAGTAACAGAGACATTTAGGTTTGTAAATGGTTCTATTAAACTTTCTATTCAACAAAAAATCCTGGACTAAAAACAAATTTGGGTCAAATATATGGACAAACCCAAATGTTGGGTTAAAAATGCAATTGAACAATTTACAGTTGAAAGTGAAAGTTGAAGTTGAGTTAAAATTTAAAATAAAATTTTTAGAAACATTTGGGTTTGTCCATATTTGACCCAAATTTGGGTTAAAACAACCCAGTATGAATTTGTTCACAGATTCCACAGAACTGTTTTAAGCTGTGATAATAATCAGAAATGTTTCTTGAGAATTTCTTATTGGAATTATTTCTGAAGGATCGTATGATGACTCTGAAGAAATAAAAAATAAATTACAGTAACTAATTACATTTTAAAATATCATAGAAGACAGGTATTTTGAGCTCTAATAAGATTTACTACAATATTGCTGTACTTTTACTAAACTATTACTTTTTGGCACATCTTGAGTGACATAAGAGTTCAAAAACATTAATAAAAAAGCACAAGCAAAAGCATATTTAATATTTAATGAACTATATTTAATGAACTACCATTCAAAAGTTTGGAACGGTAGTTCATTAAATACAGTGAATGCATTTTAAATGGAGATAATTATACTTTTGCGGCTGGAAAACCCACCAATGGCTTACTTAGTCACTGTACATTAAATTGTGCATGCTGACATAAGGTCATCTACTGAAACGTTCTCTGATTAAACTAAAGAAAAGCCCAATTCAGAAGAGATTATCTGTGAGGTGGACCAGACAAACCTGCCAGTAATCTCCCAGAATATCCTGCATTAATGAGACAGAGCCAAACACAGATAAAACTAATTAACCTTGTCTTTTAATACGGTCTTCTCCTAAATACCACATAAGAACAACCCCTGGTGGAGAGCAAGAGACCATCAGTGACCAGATCATCGTCCTCCCAGCCTTATCCCACAGAACTTCCCTTTCACTCTTAAACTCTCCTAATGGACCGATGGGATCATGGCCCCTGGATCCCACTTAAACAATAAAACAGAATGGAAGAAGAGGAAGGGTTAATAATATTCAACATTTACCATTATGTCAGCACAGTCAATCAAATGCACATTTTTAATGAGCTCAGGGAACTCTGGGAGATAATGAGTGTCACTGTCACTCCGCAAATAGAGGTCTGGTGTTTTATGCATCGTTGCTTTATGAAACATGCAACACAAGGCAAGTGCATCAGCATAACCATTCTTATACAATCAATTTGCACTTTCAGGTCAACGACGGTCATGCAATAGTTTAAAGAGAACTTGCTGAGCAAGTTAAACTTAGTTTGCATCTAATGGTGTATTGGACACACAATTTAAAATAACTAGGGATGTACTGATATGAATATTTTGGCCGAATACGATAACCGATAATTTGTAATTTGATAACCAATATATTGCAATATATTGTTGAGCAGTCTCACCATTAAAAGCCATGTCCCAAGCACACACTTAATAATGCTCTCATTATTATTTCATGTAGACCTTGCACTGCACATGTTGCACTTAAGTGTATTTTTCTTTTTGGAGTGAGTCCAATCATTTTCAAGCCATTCAAAATCATCAAGGCAAACGGTGTGCAAGTGTCTCAGCTGAAGAAAATATAACTAATATATCAGCCAAATTTTATTATCAGGCCGATAAAGACAACATTAAAAATGAACATATATCGGCCGATACTGATATGGTGGCTGATATATCATCTAAATCTAAAAATAACATTTTAAAATTTACTCTACAAAAAATATCAGTACTCTTTATCTGTCATAACTTATAAGCTACATAAAATTGTAATCAGGTTCTCAAAAAATGATATACAAATTTGGATTTAGATTTATCAGCCGATATATCGGTTATTGCCTTTCAAAATATAAATAATTATCGGTTTGGGCACAATTTTCATATTGGTGCATCCCTACAAATGAGCTGGTTAACCCTGAAAATAATAATGTAGCAGAGCATTTCCTTCTCTTTTAAACCTTTCTAAACCTCAGTAATGAAAGCTGGTATAAACAGCAGTTTCAGAAACAGCTCATTTCTCAGCTCAGGTTCAGTCGATTGTGCACACAGCGAGGTAAAACACTTTTTGATGATGGGTTTAAAGCCCTGAGTCATCAGCTTTTGTTGTTCATTGTTGTCATAAGCTCAACAATGAGTTTATTCAAAGTTGGAACAGTCCAGGCCAGCACACAATACATCAATTACAAAAATCTATCTCAGAATACATCTGTCAATTATTTTAAGTATATTAGTCATCCAAAAATGACAAGTCCGCAATTTACCCACAATTATTAACCACCATTAGTAAAAAAAAAAAAAAAAAAGTTTAAGTAAAAAATTGTATATACTGTATTGTATATTTACAATATATTTATATATATATATATATATTTTTTTAAGCAAATATTTTTGTGCCATATTTTTTAATTATATTATGATTAAATTATATTTAAATAAAACAAATATTTAAAACAATTAAAAATAAAATATATATTTTTAATAAAAAAAATAATATTATAAATAATATTAAAAATAATAGTATTTTTATTTGTGCCATTTTTTTACAGTGCAATATATTATGATTAAACTATATTAAAATTAAAAAAGAAGAAAATAATAAAAAATAAATAAATATATATTTTCTATATATTATATATATATATATATATATATAATTTTTTTATTAAAAAAATAAAATATTTTTATTTGTGCCATATTTTTTTTACTGTGCCATATATTATGATTAAACTATATTAAAACAAATGCAATATTAAAATAATTTTATAAATAAAATCCATTAGGATAAATGTATATTAAATAAGTAAATAAAAACAAATTAACATAAAATACTAGAATTATCAAGAAAAGATCCTCTCAAATAAAAGCGAGTGTGACAATGTATCGTATGTTATTCAGTATGACGTTTAGGTGAGAACAATAGTTGTGTTGGACAGCTAGTGAGAGACGTCACACATGTCTGCTGCATCTACACCACAATAGACCGATTCATGCAACACCACTGACAGGACGAGTCTTAAACACACCACACAAAACACACATTCTCTCAACAAATCTCAATCGAATAGCACATCCCTGTTTGCTCGGTCTCTCGCAGGTACAGCTGTGCCGTAAGCAGGAGAACGGGACTATTCTGAAGCTGACAGAAGAGTCATTAATCTCTGTCAGTCATGAAGACGCGAGCACACTGGATGTTAAAGCCATGTCATCATTGACATTTACTAGCATGTCGCTCTCTGACAGGCCCAAAGCTGGAGGGTGTTGGAGAGAGGACGCTATCAGAGGGTCCCACAGGGGGCCAGAAACAGACTCAATTTATGAGTGAAACATCAAAATAACAAAAAAAAGATTATTTATTCAAAATGGCTAACCAAGTCCTTAGTGTATCACTCAGTCAACATTTACCCCTCATGTCATTCACTTATTTCACTCAAGAGACATGTTTAAGTTTCCCTGTGGTGAAAATTAAGATTTTAATGTTAGTTTATATGTCTATGTGGGGTTTTTAATATGATTTAAGTCAAACCATGTGTAAATTCATTAGTTAACACCATTGCTGAGGATTTTCTGCTTTAAACTGTGAACCAAAGACAGTTGTAACACAAACTACCCTGTAACCAATCATGTCAACGAGTGGATCTCTGAGCTGTGTGAGTGAGCGGAGGCGGGGCTCATTTGCATATTCATAGAACCGCATAAACTAAATGATGTTTCTCTAGTGGCAAGTCCGCATATTATAATGATTTCTGAAGGATCATGTGACTCTGAAGACTGGAGTAATGATGCTGGAAATACAGCTTTGATCACAGGATATTCAAATAAAAATAAGTTATTTTAAATTGTAATAATATATCACAATGATGGTGTTTTTACTGTATTTTGTATCAAATTAATGCAGCCCTGGTGAGCAGAAACTTACACAAACATTGTAAAAAACATTTTCTTTTAAATGATTTTAAAAACATTCGATGTTCAATTCAACAACACAAAACAAATCTGTTCAACACAAAAACTTGTGCCGATTCAGACTCATTGCTGAAAGTCTCCAGGACATTTGCACTTTTGTGTTTGACCTAATGGTCCGATACGGTTTTCTCTTTAATTCTGCCCATTCTGGTCCCAAGGTGGAATAGTATATGGTAAACATGACAAAGAGATGATGTTCATATCTGCCCATCTGTCACAATGCTGGGCTGTATGAATGGGGTAAGGCCGACCTTCTTAACCGAACCAGTGTGTGTGAGTGTGTGTGTGTGTGTGTGTGTCTTGACCCTTTATTCACAGTCAATAGCACAGCATCAACCATCTGGCCAGAGGAGAGACTTAGATCAGACACCAGCAGGACAACTGAGGCCTTCAAAAACACAATCAATACACACACACACACAATGCAGAGCGTGACAAACAGACATTGTCACATTAATGCCACAGGTTAATGAGTGTTTATAAAAATGGAGTTATAGCTGTGTAACTCTCAGATAGAGCTGGGACATGGATATAATAGAGATTGTGATCAAATTTACATTGATAACAATAGCTGTGTTTCCATTACCTTATAAATATCGCAAATGGAAACAAGTAATTTCACAAAACTCCTAAATATCACTAAAAAGTAGAGCCCGAACCAATAAAGGATTTTGAAGACAGATACCAATACAAATATTTTGGGGTTTTAAAATCCGATATATCGGCCAATATTTATTTATTTTTTTTTATTTATTTTTTTTTCAGAAACGCGCAACAAAACAAACAGATTTCCCTAACATAGTTATTTTTAGTTATTTATGAGTTTTCACTAAAATAATATGATAAAGCATTTTAAAAAGAAATGTGTTTCTTTTATTGTCACAACACAACAGAGGAACATCTAAATACATTAAAGTTCTGATAAATAAAATAATAATTAGTCCCTACATTGCCTTATAAGCTACCTTATAATTACAATGTCAGCTTGCTTATCCCTTTACTTGCACTTTTTAAATTCTTTCCATCAAGCTACATCAAACCATTTTCAATCATCAGTTGCTGCCTGCCTTCTAAAACCTACTATTTAGCGATTCTACATCCATTACAGAACGACAGTCTGCAACACACACTTTGTGTTGTTGGATTTCACACACATGTAAAAGAAAAGCTAACTTTTATGCACACGATATGTTTCATACTTGTCTAAATGTTCACTCCTCGCAAGTCTAACTTACATTTAATGCAGGGACGGTCACTAGAGATATGCTAGTTATAAATACAGTATCATTACTTTATTTAGGCAGAAAAAGTTTTTGTGGTTTCCAAGCTCATTAATGTTAACGTTAGCGGTCTTCCACTGATGATTGTGGTATTAGCTGGCTTTGTGGTTAGCTGGTCTATGATGAGCTATTATTTAGCAATAGATAACGTCATACTGCAAATTGTAAAACATACATTTTCAACATAACAGGCCAAGGAGAGATGATTGAAGCATGTTTCGTCCATTTTTATTTTATTTTTGAAATATTCGTTTATCGACCATTATAACTGCCGATACCGATATTTTGGAAAATGCCTAATATCGGCCAGCCGATATATCGGTCTTGCTCTACTAAAAAGTTTACACACTCGCTTTTCAGACAATTCGAAAAGGAATATTTCACAAAACTGCAATGGAGATGTACGTAAAGGTCACATGATCGATCACTCTTTAAAGATAGCGTTCTCTGTTTGAACAGAAGACTGAAGAGTTCTTTATTAAACTCGTAAAAGACAAGAATTATGAGAAAACTGGATTCTAAACAACAAAGAAAAGCCACATCAAGAACTTGAAGGAGATATGTGGCATATGTGGCGCTACCAAGTAAAAGTGGCTTTCCTTGCCCTTTATATTTGGAAAACATGCCTACATCTCCTTCGATTAAAAATAAAGACTAGTGCAGTGGCTGCGATATACATAAACCTACCGTTGCCATCATTTTTGGAATTACTTATCTGAGAGATGGGAAAAAAGCTAGTAATTCATTTATAAAGTTAATATTTTAGATATTTTTCATACAAAAATGTGTTGCTACACTTAAGAAGGGCTTTATTAACCCACTGGAGCCATAAGGGTTACTTTATGATGGATGAATGTGCTTTTGTGGGCTTCAGTCCCATTATAAAGAGCCAGGATATGTTTTAATATAACAGTGTTTGGCTGAAAAGAAGAAAGTCGTATACACCTATGGACTGAGGGCGAGTGAATTATGGGTTCATTTTAATTTTGGGGTAAACTAATTTCACACAAAACAGCAGAAATAGCAGAATTTTCATGTTTTTGTTTGTTACTTTTGTGCTCATGTCGCCCGAGGCCACTGTAATTTGCTCCCATGTGACTGAGAAACTTAAAGGGTTGCATTACACATTTTATTGAATCACCACAAATGTATTAAAAGGCTTTTAATGGGAAGGTTTTATATTAGTGTAATATTCCTTCACCCTAAACCCTGAGCGTTTCCCTCTGAGAAATCCAGTTATCACATCTTCTCAGACCAAAGCTCATAATATCTCATAACTCGAATCACTAATCCCCAGATTATTCAAAATTCATGTTGAAAATCTATTAAGAATTACGGTACTCAAATGTCTCTAAGGAAGACTAATCTACAGACGGGCATCATGCTGCTTTACTGCAAACTGAGAAATACAACTCTAAAGAGGGATTACATTACAAACACTGACCAAAAACGCATGTTTTTATATGATAACGCACATCCTCGATATAACTAAGACCTGGATTGAGGACATTCACACAGGTTTGGTTTGAAATTGAAAGAGGTTGGCAGGTATACTTAGTGACTTCTGACTTGTAAGATACACAACAGAACTAATACTGATATAAAGTGTTTCATTCAATATATTACTGTGCTTATTCACAAATGAATGGAGATTAAACCAGACACTTTTTACTTTGTGCAGCATCTTATAAAATGTATAAACTACAAGATAACCATCAATATAAACTATCACAAATTACAATAGTGCTTACAAAAAATAAATACATAAATGCAGTTTGTCTCTGTATGAGTGAGTGTGCGCATTTTGCATTTTGAGTGTGTGCATTTTTCCCTGGATATTTTCTTCAAGGACGAATGATACCACAGGATATTTCCTGCCTAAAACAATACAACACAAATGATGAGGAAGCCTTCAAAATGTGGCATTACAGACGAAACAACTGTAAAACACAGCCAACTAAACTACAAGTTACTAACAAAAACCTGTTATCGTCAAGTTATTATAAGATGGAAGCACCTTTTTCATTCACAAAAGCACATGAATAGTATAATTAAATCTTTTGCACAAAAACAATTTGTACAGCAACAACAAACAATACCTTAAATTTACATTATAAAACACTTAGACATACGCTGATAATGTACCAATAAACAGCCATTTTTCATTAAGATTGGGGACTGTCTTGGAATAAAATTGAACAAATAAATTGGTTAATCTAGGGCTGTCAAACGATTAATCACAATTAATCGCATCCAAAATAAAAGTTTGTGTTTACATAATATATGTGGGTGCACTGTGTATAATTATTTTATATATATATATATATATATATATATATATATATACATATATACATATATACATATATACATATATACATATATACATATATATACATATATATATATATATATATTTATATATATATATATACACATACATACACACACATGCTTGTATACTTGTATAGTTTTAAGAAATATTTCATGTATATACTGTACATAGATTTATATATAATTTATATTATAAATAAATATAAATATTTTATATATAAATAATATTTTTTTCTTAAATATACATGCATGTGTGTGTATATATATATATATATATATATATATATATATATTTTTTTTTTTATATATATATATATATATATATATATATATACACATATATACATACAAACAAAATAATTATACACAGTGCACCCACATATATTATGTAAACACAAACTTTTATTTTGGATGCGATTAATCGTGATTAATTGTTTGACAGCCCTAAGTTAATCGGTTATAATTTTCATCGGTTCTTTAAAATTCATCGGCATTTGAATCAGTTTTGCATGGTTGTGCACAAAACCTGACAAAAACATTGATAAGTTAGCAGCTTTTAGTTAGTTACTTACTAAGTGATGAACTAATGAGGATGTAAAGATAAACAGATTCATAAGAGCAACATTTTCAACTGGAGAGGAGCCTTTATTTAATGCGTGTATGCTAGGAGTTCTCCAATGTAATGGCATGTTCAGCACACTTCACTTTCATTTGTAACAGAGTTTGTGTTGGTATGAAATTAAAAATTAAATACTACCATATGAACAGTGCAAATAACTTTTGGTAAACATCCCATCATGCTTTGATTAATAGATAAATGCAAGAAACAGTGAATTTTTCAATGCATTGCATCGGAATACAGAGCAAATTACAGTGGCAAAAATTGCACAGTGGTTGGTAAGTCTTGCAAACTCTGATTGTGTGAAAGTTAAAATAGCAGTCGAGTCACGCAACCGTGTTATGATGATTGATCAATGCCGTCACCATCCATGAGTGCTCGCGTCGTCTCTCGCCCTCACCAGCCCGAGTATTTCTGACACTTCTCATCTGACAGGGTCCAAACACAGACCAGACTGTGGTTGAGGTTAATCAGGAGCACACTGGAGATAATGAGAGATTATACGCTTGTGTGTGTGAGTACAAACAGAACTATTGTCTTCAGTCAAGCTGCAGTTCTCACTGGCGGCTTTCCTGAAGCCAAAGGAAGTGGCATTTCCTTATCTGGGGAGCCAAAGTGTTGGGTAAAGCAATCCTGTCCACCGCTGCAGAAACCGCCAGAATGCCGAAGTAAACAACACTGTCAACAGTCAGGAGAGCGATAACAGCACAGAGATAAGTGGCGGTTTGTAAGGACTGAATGCAACCAGTCATTTTAGCTTGCATGCTCTTCAGTACAGTTCGACTTATATTCAAGGAAGTTTGCAAAGGCAAGTATCACCATCATAATGGCTCATACTTAAAGTCAGCATTAGCCGGAAGATGCTATATTCTTTTCTTCACTGTTGTGACGTATATCTGAGTGAAACGAACGGGAAAGAACAGGACTTGATTTTGTCCATGAGGAATTGATTGGATGGTTGTGGTTTGCTATTGGTGGATCTCTAGGGCCCTATAATTTCTGCGATCACGGAATAAAAAGCACACTCTTTTTACAACTAAAATAACAGTAAAGGGTAAAAAATGAATTCCCAAAAATTAAAACGGAAAAAACGGAATTTGCAAAAATTAAAACGGAAAAAACGGAATTTGGGAAAAAAATAAAATGGAATTTGGGAAAAAATAAAACGGATTTTATAGGGCCCTAGATCTCATGTGAGTGACAGGTTGTCCCGCCCCAAGATGCCAGATGTCACTGCGAGAGGGAGGGGGAAGTTATATTGAGTAAAAACCTAGCAACTACCCAAACCATTGTGACAAATTTATCTTAATATTGGGGTGTAACGATACAAGTATTCGTATTGAACCGTTCGGTACAGAGGCTATCGGATCGTTTTTCGGTACGCATTTTTGAACCTAACAATTCGTTCGGTTCATTTTTCCTGCCCACCAACATTTCGTTATTCAAATGTATGTGCGTCACGCGTGGCAAGCGTGTTAATAATGTAATGACGCTGGCGTGACCACATCATTGCCCAACATCAAATGGCAAATGTAATGTAAGTGGAACGAAACTGAGCTACTCGTTATTGTGTGGTTGTCTGGATCACGGACCGTTTATCAGTTTGGACCAATGCAGCGCGATCAGCACTCACTCTTAGAAGAAAAGTTTCTATAGAGAACCTTAAAAGGTTCTAAAGCGCTACGTATTTGGAACCCCTAAAATGCAATGCATGTGAATGATCACAAAATTCCAGATATGGTGGGTAAAAAATGTAATTAATCAATATCACACGATGAGTGACATTTCAGTTTTATCCTCCAAAAATCTGCATGATTAAAATGTGATATTAAGTTACTACAACAGATTAATAAACATTAATAAACGATGATGACACCTATTGAATCCAAGGTTATGATGCAAGTTAGTATAGAAGAATAAAACCTCATCAGCATGCAATAGTGGTACACTTTATATCTGCTCTATTTAAGAAAGACGAAATTCGCAATTGGAAATGTAATTATGGATGGACGTGGTCATGGCTAGGGAAAAGAGGCCAGCTTGGCATGCCAATTTTGCAAATAGAGATTGAGCCAAGTTTAAGCACCATGTCGCATTGATCAATACACCATTTCAAGTTGTAAAGTCAGTAGACAGGTAATGTCGTAGCAGCAAACACACTGAGATGATCATGCTAAATTTCTCATACTACCAAAACATTATTGCAGATTGGCCTGATTGGTTTCAAAGTGAATAGTAGAGCAGTTGCGATCCTCAAGATCTGGTGTTTTTAGTGTAAATGCTACCAAACAATGCTGGTAAAATAAAGTTAACAGAACATGCTAAATAAATCCTTGTAACGTCCTAATAACTGCATGGTAACCACTAAGTTTTGAACATTCAGAAAATCTTTGGCTAATCTCTTGTTTCTCTGAGCTGGATTGATTTAGCCTTGTCAATATGAAAAAGCACATGCTGGCTCTACAGTGCCACACTAATATAAATCATTCATACAGCAAGAAAAATCTTTCAACTGTTATTTAGCTAGTCTCGAAGGATCAACAACTGTAAGAAAAGGCAAAAGTCTTTCAACCTCCTCACCAAACTTGCTCTCATCGACGTGTTATTGCACATTAATGGTGCCGTGTTTACAACTCAGCACTTCAACTTTAATCAAAAGGGGTAAGAATGACGGTAACGTGACAGGAGTGAAGGACAGGAGAACAGCGGCGTCTCATTTCACATGCACACAATGAGCAGTCAAACTCCAAACAATCCTTAGATCATGACTGCAAATATGGCATAACCGATATGACATTTGCATGCTTCTGTCTTCAAGATTGTTATGTGAAGATGAGAGGCATAAAGCACAAATCTACAAATATGAGAATGTCACCAATCAAACAATACGTTATTGTGCTGAATGACAGATCTGAAGTTATGAAAGGAAAGAAAGAAAGAAAGAAAGAGAAAGAAAGAGAAGAAAGAAAGAAAGAAAGAAAGAAAGAAAGAAAGAAAGAAAGAAAGAAAGAAAGAAGAGAAAGAAAGAAAGAAAGGAAAGAAAGAAAGAAAGAAAGAGAAGGAAAGAAAGAAAGAGAGAAGAGAAAGAGAAGAGAAGAGAAAGAAGGAAGAAGAAAGAAGAGAAAGAAAGAAGAAAGAGAGAAAGAAAGAAAGAAAGAAAGAAAGAAAGAAAGAAAGAAAGAAAGAAAGAAAGAAAGAAAGAAAGAAAGAAAGAAAGAAAGAAAGAAAGAAAGAAAGAAAGAAAGAAAGAAAGAAAAGAAAGAAAGAAAGAAAGAAAGAAAGAAAAGAAAGAAAGAAAGAAAGAAAGAAAGAAAGAAAGAAAGAAAGAAAGAAAGAAAGAAAGAAAGAAAGAAAGAAAGAAAGAAGAATTCCATTTATTTATTTTTTTTACACTTTGGAAAAGACACAATGCTTGAGCTGCTTGATTAATTGTTAATTAATCTTTTCCAATCTTAATTAAAAAAAACATGCCATTTCTATTTCCTAAATGACAATGATTCATGTCTATTAAAACTTTGACAAGTAAGATCACAGCGAACATGTAAATATGTGTCTGCGCTGTCGCTGATCCAGAGAGCAGTTGTTCCGGAGTAAGATACCGCTTCAAACAACCGCACACACACACACACACACACACACACACACACACACACACACACACACACACACACACACACACACACACACACACACACACACACACACACACACACACACACACACACACACACACACACACACACACACACACACACACACACACACACACACACACACACACACACACACACACACACACACACACACACACACACACACACACACACACACACACACACACACACACACACACACACACACACACACACACACACACACACACACACACACACACACACACACACACACACACACACACACACACACACACACACACACACACACACACACACACACACACACACACACACACACACACACACACACACACACACACACACACACACACACACACACACACACACACACACACACACACACACACACACACACACACACACACACACACACACACACACACACACACACACACACACACACACACACACACACACAGCATCATCTATTTCTGTCCTACAATCATTTAAATCAGGGGTTCTCAACTCAGTCCTCGCGACCCACTGCTCTGTATATTGTGTATGTCTCCCTTATCTAACACACCTGATTTAGATCCTCAGCTCGTTAGAATAGACTCTTAACGAGCTGAGGATTGGAATCAGGTGTGTTAATAAGGGAGACATACACAATATACAGAGCAGTGGGTCGTGAGGACTGAGTTGAGAACCCCTGATTTAAATAACTACTAAAATACTGGGATAAAAGTAAATAGTTCAAATATAAACACTGACATCTATGGTAAAATCTACATTAGCAATCAATATAGAAAAAAAAACCTTTTGAAAGTAACTTGATGCTTCAAATAACGACTGTATTACATCAGTAAAACCAGTAAAGTAATGCCTGGTTCAGATTACACGATTTTTTTTTTTGTTTTGTTAATGTCACTGTGTAAGATTACGCGATTTTAACTCCTAATCTTGTTGTGTCGTGGACAAGACATGTCAGACTACACGTTGCTTCATTGCATGCCGTCTTTAATGATGTCATCGAGAAGGCGAAACTAGAAGTGAGTGACTTCCAGAAACGAATGTAAACAGACAATGGATGAAGCGGTGAGTGTTGTATTGGCTGTGCTGTGTTCAGAAAAAGAGAGAAAAAGAAAGAAAACCCGACAATGGACACGTCCCTGGATTGCTCAGCATTGCCTTTTCAGCGTGAGAGATACACGGTGTGGTGTGTGAGCGTGTGAACTGGTTGAATTGTGTGTGTCTCACGGTACCTGCTCAAAGAGGACAGTATGGGCTGTCAATCCTCTAAAGAGACTTGAGGTAAAATACTGTTTTCTTATATATTTTTACTTTTAGTTTTAACGTTAGCACCATCGTCTTTCTTTCGTTTCGCCATTTTTGAAAGTTGTAACCCTAACCCCACCCTAATCCTACCCATCTCCGCCCCTGATCCCTAACCCCACCCTAATCCTACCCATCTCCACCCCCTGATCCCTAACCCCACCCTAATCCTACCCATCTCCACCCCCTGATCTCTAACCCCACCCCTAATCCTACCCATCTCCACCCCCTGATCCCTAACCCCACCCTAATCCTACCCATCTCCACCCCCTGATCCCTAACCCCACCCCTAATCCTACCCATCTCCACCCCCTGATCCCTAACCCCACCCCTAATCCTACCCATCTCCGCCCCCTGATCCCTAACCCCACCCCTAATCCTACCCATCTCCACCCCCTGATCCCTAACCCCACCCTAATCCTACCCATCTCCGCCCCCTGATCCCTAACCCCACCCTAATCCTACCCATCTCCACCCCCTGATCCCTAACCCCACCCTAATCCTACCCATCTCCGCCCCCTGATCCCTAACCCCACCCCTAATCCTACCCATCTCCACCCCCTGATCCCTAACCCCACCCTAATCCTACCCATCTCCACCCCCTGATCCCTAACCCCACCCCTAATCCTACCCATCTCCACCCCTGATCCCTAACCCCACCCTAATCCTACCCATCTCCACCCCCTGATCCCTAATCCTACCCATCTTCACCCCTGATCCCTAATCCTACCCATCTCCACCCCCTGATCCCTAACCCCACCCCTAATCCTACCCATCTCCGCCCCCTGATCCCTAACCCCACCCTAATCCTACCCATCTCCGCCCCCTGATCCCTAACCCCACCCTAATCCTACCCATCTCTCACCCCCTGATCCCTAACCCCACCCCTAATCCTACCCATCTCCGCCCCCTGATCCCTAACCCCACCCTAATCCTACCCATCTCCACCCCCTGATCCCTAACCCCACCCCTAATCCTACCCATCTCCACCCCCTGATCCCTAACCCCACCCCTAATCCTACCCATCTCCGCCCCCTGATCCCTAACCCCACCCTAATCCTACCCATCTCCGCCCCCTGATCCCTAACCCCACCCTAATCCTACCCATCTCCACCCCCTGATCCCTAACCCCACCCCTAATCCTACCCATCTCCACCCCCTGATCCCTAACCCCACCCTAATCCTACCCATCTCCACCCCCTGATCCCTAACCCCACCCTAATCCTACCCATCTCCACCCCCTGATCCCTAACCCCACCCTAATCCTACCCATCTCCGCCCCCTGATCCCTAACCCCACCCTAATCCTACCCATCTCCACCCCCTGATCCCTAACCCCACCCTAATCCTACCCATCTCCACCCCCTGATCCCTAATCCTACCCATCTTCACCCCTGATCCCTAATCCTACCCATCTCCACCCCCTGATCTCTAACCCCACCCCTAATCCTACCCATCTCCACCCCCTGATCCCTAACCCCACCCTAATCCTACCCATCTCCGCCCCCTGATCCCTAACCCCACCCTAATCCTACCCATCTCCGCCCCCTGATCCCTAACCCCACCCCTAATCCTACCCATCTCCGCCCCCTGATCCCTAACCCCACCCTAATCCTACCCATCTCCACCCCCTGATCTCTAACCCCACCCTAATCCTACCCATCTCTGCCCCCTGATCTCTAACCCCACCCTAATCCTACCCATCTCCACCCCCTGATCTCTAACCCCACCCTAATCCTACCCATCTCTGCCCCCTGATCCCTAACCCCACCCTAATCCTACCCATCTCCGCCCCCTGATCCCTAACCCCACCCTAATCCTACCCATCTCCACCCCCTGATCTCTAACCCCACCCTAATCCTACCCATCTCCGCCCCTGATCCCTGAACCCCACCTGAATCCTACCCATCTCCACCCCTGATTTGGAACAGTGTTGGAGTTGTGCATTTCAAAAAGGTGGAGTCAGGACCTTTTAGAGTTGTGTCTTCTCAAAATTTTGCCGATTTGCAAATCCCATACCCTACCTTAAATGAATTATTCACATGAAACTATTATTAAGAATATTTAAAAGAAGAAAAAATAACTTTATAAAAAATGAATTAAACAAACATAACATGTAACATCCAGTTGTTTAACTACTGCACTAAAAAATCCATTCCATTGAGTAACTGTCGCTGTTGAGTGGGTGACCGAGACGGGTTTTGGTGTGCGTGCAAATATTCCAAGCACGTCTGTGGAATGCCAGAATATTTACAGGATGCAGGAAGTTCAGCTGAGCCTCTTCAGTTAAGAGATGACCTTTCAAAAGTCAAGTTACAAACACAAAAACACTGAAAACCTGATTTTCAGCATGTGCCAGACTTCTTCTGGAAGTGCAGAGCTGGCACCTTAACCAAGATGCCCTCCGGAACTGGATGCAACTCCAAATGGCTGGTTCTCGTTAAATCTCTCAGCCAATGTTTACTTGCACGCCTTAAATCAGAAAAGTATGTAATCATCCAAAAGAGTGCAAGTATTAATTCATTGGCAAGTGCTTTAGGTATGCAAAATATGCCAGACAGTCAAACCTGAGGAAACAAACTACAATGAAAGTGGTTGTAAATTACCACCATTGTGACATGTGCATCAGGTTAATGAAACGACTAAAGCAACACTGAGGAAACAGGACCTCAGAAATGATTCAAACACTAAAATTATGAAGATGTGGAAAATCAGCATGGACATTAATCTTTCTGGGTAAAATACTAAATAGTTTACATATCAATTCTGATAAATTAATTAATTCATTTAATTATGATCATAACAATAATTAATGTGATTTCTCATATTCTAAATTTCTTGAAAAGCAATTTTAACAAAAAAAATATACATACATATATGTATGTATGTATATATATATATATATATATATATATATATGTATATATATATATATAGTATGTATATATATATATATATATATATGTATGTGTGTGTATGTGTGTGTATATATATATTATATAAGGGCTGGAAAGTTAATCGCATCCAAAATAAAAGTTTGTGTTTACATAATATATGTGTGTGTGTATAATTATTTTGTATATATAAATACACATATATGCATGTATATATTTAAGAAAAATGTGTTATTAATATATCAAATATTTATATTTATGTATAATATTAATTTTGTATAAATATATATAAAGTATATACATGCAAATATTTCTTAAATGTTTACATGCATGTGTGTGTATTTATATATATAAAATAATTATACACATTACACACATATATTATGTAAACACAAACTTTTATTTTGGATGCGATTAACCTTTTCCCGGCCCATATATATATATATGTATATATATATATATATATATATATATATATATATATATATATATATATATATATGTGGCTGTGAAATCGCATGTACTGCTGCATGATATGATGCAAAAAGAAAATTCAAAATTAATGCTAAAAATACTTTGATTACTTGCAACTTTTACTATTTTATAATAAAAAAACACATTTTGAATCTACAATGGCTGTTTGGCTGAAACAATATTTCTCCTCTGATTACAAAAAAGCAGTGCTGCAGAACAAATACATAATGACTAAACACAGATATCAGATCATTAAAACCAGCTAAAAAATAATCATTAAGGACATATAATGCATGCATATCTGAAAGGTTTCATGTGGTAAGCCTGTGCACAAAGAGTAATTAGACCAGGGTTTCTCAACTCCAGTCCTCGACCCACTGCTCTGCATATTGTGCATGTCTCCCTTTATTAAACACACCTGATTCAGATCCTCAGCTCGTTAGGATAGACTCTCTCTATCCTAATGAGTTGAGGATCTGAATCAGGTGTGTTAAATAAGGGAGACATGCACAATATGCAGAGCAGTGGGTCGCGAGGACTGGAGTTGAGAAACCTCATGCAAATCTGAACATCAACCCAACGGATGAATCATGCATCAACACAATGCCTCCATCTCTCTCAGACAGCCATCTTTCTGCAGAAGCTCTCAAAGCAAACCGCACTTCTATTCTCCTCAAGGCCTGGATGAATGGAACAACACACACAAAGCCTATTAAACTGCTTTGGAAACTCCTCACGGGACGGCAGCGAGTAAGCAGCACACCTCTTTCAGAAAATACTTCCTCAAATACCACAGGACTTACTCATGCAGAGAGACGGAGGTGTGGAGAGAATCCAAAAAAAAGAGGACGTGAAATTAACCCATTACGGTCACAACTCAAATTCATAAACAGACAGATATGAACAACCATGCAGGCTTTATGAGGAACTTTCTTAGATATCAACGAACGTTAACTTTAGCCAATGCATTTTGAAGTAGACAGTTCAATTTGAACAACAAACCCAACAGATTCTGTTTAATCATCTCCAATTTCAGCACATTCTCCATTCCAGTTTAAGTTATTTGATTCAACATCAATGAAATGGCTTTTGAAACCACAGAGCTGATCTCAGAGAATGAGTTACGACTGATTTTAGGGATCTTCCCTCAGAGAATCTTTGATCAAGAGCGTGGGACCCGTCGGACCCGAGGGCAACGGAGTGTGACACAGGACAGGTTTTTAATTGCTGAGTGCGGGAGGGAAGACACTGATGTGTGCGAGCGGGAGATAAAAATGATTTGTGTGCTCACGCAAAACATAATTATCTAATAATAACAGCAAGCACAAGTCAGTCGCTGAAGATCTGAGGCATTGTGTGTGGAAATTGGGGAGCATTTAGACACTGAGACAGAATATAACCGCACCATGACTGAAAAATCTGCATACAACTCTTTCTACGGGTTTTGCATAAGGGAACGGGACAAAACGTGAAAGTTTCGGGCGAAAGCGGATTAAATATAAACATTTTAGCAAAAGCAAATAGGAATAACAAATAGGAAATTTCTCTGGAATTTCTTTCTTTCTGTGTATCAAAAACGTCCCGAACCGTGACTTTAAAACTGAGATACGTGATTTTTGTGTACCGTTACACCCCTAGTCTCAGTCGATCTGGTCACAAGTTGAAGGTCAAGACGACACATCATGTTGTTAATATGAATCTCAAGTGACTCCTCTAAACACTTGTTTGATCAGAACTTTGAGAGACTTTTTTTGGACTGCATGCCTCACTTGCTACATTAGTTCATCAGTGAATAATTAATTTACAGAAAAGATGTTTTTAAAAATGCTTGTAATTCTAAATTGATGTTTATGCATGCAGGGAGAAAGGGAAAACACACAAAATAACCTGTTCATTCTGAAGTTTCACCCACTCTTAGAAGAAAAGGTTCTATATAGAACCTTAAAAGGTTCTAAAGCGCTACGTATTTGGAACCCCTAAAATGCAATGCATGAATGATCACAAAATTCAAGCTATGGTGGTTAAAACAATTTAATTAATCAATATCACACGAAGAGTGACTTCAGTTTTTATCCTCCAAAAATATGCATGATTAAAATGTGATATTAAGTTACTACAACAGCTTAATAAACAATACAAAATGTTGCAGAATAATGTAATAAATGAATGAATAATAGCCTATAAAGAACCTTTGTGCCAAAAGTGTTCTTTCTTGTCATTATTGAACCTTTTTTAGCGTAAAATGTCCTTTGGAGTTGAGTAAAGAACCCTATGCTACATATATAGAACCCTTTGGTGTATCAAGGAACAATGCAGGGGATAATAAGAAGTCTATCTGTCTATACAAGTCAGTCAGTAAATAAATGCATAAATCCAATCAATCACTGGTATATAGGCCTATATAACCTGGGAGCTGACAGAAAACGATGCCACTTTTAACATAGTCTATCAAGAGAGCAGCACACATGTGCTCTTCTACCTGTCGTATGTCGTCAGCTTCACCTCAGTCTAGTGCACTTGAGAATTAAAATTACACCAATACTGAGGCAAAACTATTTAAACTCAACAAAGTGGAATTCAACCACCCTCAGGCTAAAAATACACAACATTTCTACACACCGCCTCATGCTCCTTTGCGCTCAGAGTGGAAGTCGATATAAAAGCACTGAGCAACACAAACTCAGTAAAGAGAACAATATTTCAAAAGAACCGAGTAACTCAAGCAGAACAGAAGTTTCTATCTAACATGAACGCTGGAGATATTTTGAGTCTCCATCAAGGAGAGCAGATAAAACCCGAATTATGGGCTGAGACTGAGCTTGCAGCCGATAAAAGATCCCACTGATCCAACATTTAATGCAACTCATAAAGTTTTCTCCAGTTGAGATGGGATTAAGATTCTATTATATCTCGGAAACATCCCTAAACTCAGAAAACCTCCCTCTCAAGAACTTTCTTATTTGTGTAAACTATTATGGCTGCCTAAAGGAAACAGTTCAGTTCAGAAAACGTCATTACTAACCAACTCAGAGCCGTCAATCACAGCTTGAGGAACGAGGCAACACAATCCTGACAACAATCCAGTCTATCATTATAAGGAAGAAACGCCTGGAAAATAGTTCAACTTTCCTTTACTGCGGTTGTGCTTGGTTAACATCTACTTCTAAACATGTTTGGACACATACTAACCAGAGATGTAGAGTTTTCCTGACTTAAATGTACAGCAAGCCATAGGAAGCTCACCAGGAATGATGAAACATTAAATCACAGATATGTTGGCATCAGTTGCCTGTGATAAATGAAATCACTGAGCAAAGATGTTGAGTGCCGACCAATAAGAATGAAGTATTCTAGAGAGTCGTTAAATATAATATCTGCACAAAATTGCTGTATAAAAATTATTTTACACAATATTTGCTCTACTATTATTCAAAACACCCATTTGAGAACAAAATAAACTTCACCCGAATTACGTTTATAGTAACCCAATAAAATGAGTTTGTTTACATCAGGCTTCCCACGCATTTTGACTTTCCCAGTATTTATGATTCTGGATATGGATTTAAAAGTATAACACAGATAGAATACTCAGTATCCAATGAAATACTTCAGGCCATGCATATGTAAATCTGTGACTGGAAATCACGGTTTTTAAATACTCTAATATGTCCAGGTTAACAGTGGGATCCCTGAAACACAATCAAAACAATCGGGCGAATGAAAGAAAGCAGCAGCGAATGTGTGTAAAGAATCTTCCGCGGGAAAACACAACAAGCTCGACATGTTTTCAAAAGATAGCATCGCGAAAACTTGTTACAAAGTATCAGCGAGCGAGTAACAATGAGAAACAATGTATCCATGAGCTCCATTCGGGCCGCCGCGCAGGAAACACTGGAACTAGGCGCGTCTGTGTCAATCTCACACACACATACATACACACACATCTGAAATATATAACCTAATAGAGCATTGATTACACTGTCCCACAAACACTTCAGCACAAAACATCCTCAAATAGTCTCAACTGGCATGGAAATGTAGAATCTCACCATGTGTCCCCTAACTTTTGTAACGTTAAGAAGTTTAGTTCATGCAAGTTTCCTTCTGTACTCACCTACTCCGTACTTCTCTTTCTTCGTGGGCACCCAGCGCGACATCCTCACTGATGAAGGTGTTGTGAGACGCCCGTGAGTGTTGTTGTCGCTATTCCAAATGTATATATCCACAGTTTTTCCACACACTTTTTCTTTTCTCTGTAGGTAGGAGTGGAAAGACTCATCTAGCCGCCATTTTCCACCATCACTGAACCCGTGAACCGCGAGGGGAGATATAAGAAACTTTCTGTCATGTGGGACACCAGCGTCACCGGACGACCGGACAGTCCCTCACAAAACTACTTCCATGGTCGCTATAATCTCCGCCAAAATATCAGAGTAAAGTATAAGTAATAATACGAATTTTGTGACTTGAAATACTGAGTAGGCCTATGTATTAATATTCTAGGAGTACGTTTTCTTTTAATAAAACGCACAGATTTATGTTTATTATTTATTTTTGTTATGAAGGCCTCGTTAAAATATATTTATGATTTATTTTGCTACTTTTAAAATGCCTTTATTATTATTACGTTTGTTGTTTTAATATATATATATTAAAGGTTAAAGAAAAAAATAATAACAGCATTGTATGATAGGTTAATAATATATACATGTTTACTAAAACAAGACTGCCTCTGATAGTTGGGGCGTCATTGCCAACGCGACCAACAATTTTAGCGCTATTAAAGTTTTTTCAAAGTCAAATTTATTTTATTTTTATTTATTTTTTATTTTTTTAGCCTACTTTTTTATTTTTATTTTTTTTTTTATAGCCAGATTTTTTTTTTTTTTTAATCAGAACATACAGCAGGAAAACAATCTTCTGTACACCAATAAAGTCTATGGACAAATCACATATAGGCCTATGCCAGGGAGGTCAAGGGGTAATCAAAAAATATAATATGCTCACCCTCTTAGAAGAAAAGGTTCTATATAGAACCTTAAGAAGGTTCTAAAGCGCTACGTATTTGGAACCCCTAAAATGCAATGCATGAATGAGCACAAAATTCAAGATATGGGGGTTAAAAAAAGTGGTCATACTTTATATTAAGTGGCTTTATGTACTTGCATCGAAAAATATGTACTATGTATTACTGTGTGGATGTTGTATTGTAAAACACTTTCACTGCTATTGAGGTGTGATACGGGTAAGGTTAGGGACAGGTGTGGTGGTATGGTTCGGTGTAAGGATAGGTTAAGGTATGAGGGATGGTCAACTTTGCAATTACAAATGTAATTACATAAATTAATTACAGCTGTAATTACATGCTGGTATTTTTAAAATATAAGTACAATGTAAAAACATGCATGCACACAATAAGTCCATTGTATCAAATAATTAATTTTTAATGTAAGTACATAATACTTAAAGCCACTTAATATAAAGTGGGACCAAAAAAGTACTTAATCAATATCACACGAAGAGTGCCATTTCAGTTTGTATTCTCCAAAAATCTGCATGATTAAAATGTGATATTAAGGTTTAATAAACAATAATTTAATTAAACTACAAAATGTTGCAGAATTATGTAATATATGAATGAATAATAGCCTTTAAAAAACTTTTGTGCCAAAAGTGTTCTTCTTGTCATTATTGAACCTTTTTTAGCACAAAATGTCCTTTGGAGTCGAGTAAAGAAACCCTATGCTACACATATAGAACCCTTTTTCTAAGAGTGTAGTATATAAAGCTGGTGGAGGAAAATGCTTTCTCACTGGCTCCTCTAAAATATTCCAATTTGGCTCAAAAATATTCAGATCTGGTGACTGTGCAAGCCATGGGAGATGTTCAACTTCACTTTCATGTTCATCAAACCATTCTGACAGTCTTGTTGTGAAGGTGGACTCATCAGAGAACAAGACATGTTTCACATTGTCCACAGCCCATGATTTGCACTGGTGACTCATTGGCACGCTTGACCAACGGTTTGGTTATAGCAGCCTGACCATGAATATTGACTCCTGATGAACAGTTTTGGTAGAAACAGGCAGTTCAAGTGGTTTTATGTTTAGTTAGTTAGTACCTAGACATCCCTTTCAGACAGCTTCCTCTTTAGTCAACACTTACCCCATGCACAAAATAAATATATTTAAAATATATTTTTAGAATATACATGCAAATATGTATTCATGTATTTTCTGTAATGCACTTAGCTGCTTTGAAACAATATATTGTGAAAAGTGCTATACAAATAAACTTGAATTGAAATATTTTAAATTAAAACATATTTTTTTAATTATTTAATTTGTATGTTTTAGTTAAATATGTGAATATATTTATGTCAGTATATTTACTACACTCTAAACAATGCAGGGTTGTTTCAACCCAAATTTGGGTCAAATATGGACAAACCCAAATGTTGGGTTAAAAATGTAATTTAAAATTTTAACCCAACTTCAACTTTCACTTTCAACTTAAATTTTTTTAAATTAAATTTTTAACCCAACATTTGAGTTTGTTCATATTTGACCAAAATTTGTGTTGAAACAACCCAGCATTTTTTTAATGTAACAACAAGTTCATATGTTTAAACTTTTGCAAATGGTTTCATTTAAATATTTTCAGAATTGAATACAGTTCTTTAATAGTGTGTGTGCAGTGCTATCTATTGTTTAAGTGTACTTCACTGTTCGGAGTGTCACTGTTATTCTTGCATCATAAATATTGTGCATATTTTCAATATTTAAATGACTTCAGGAAAGATGTCAGTAAAAAAACAATATACCGCCACGATATATTATGGCACAGTATATTGTTACACCCCCACACTTCAGAAAAAAAGGTACAAAAGCTGTCACTGGGGCTGTACCTTTCAAAAGGTAAACTTTTGTCCATTTTAGGTGCTAATATATACATTTAGGTGCTAATATGTACCATTAAGGGACCGATATAGGTAAGTGTACCTTTTGAAAAAGCCCCAGTGACAGCTTTTGTACCTTTTTTTAGAAAGTGTTTCACTACCATTGAAATGTTTCATTGCTCACCAAGACTGCATTTGTTTGATTAAAAAATACAGTAAACAGTAAATTCTGTCAAATATTTGTGTTTATATTGTAATTATATTTTAAAATGTAATTTATTCCTTGGATGCAAAGGTAAATTTTCCACATCAGTGTTACGTGCTCCTTTAGAAATCCTTCTAACATGCTGATTTTCTGCTCACGAAAAGTTTTTATAATGTTGAAATCTACATATTTTTGTGTGAACATTGATAAACTGTGTGTGCATGGACATAAAAGCAAAGCTCAGATGTGTTTGTATTTTGAATGACCTATAATGAAACTCTGTCATTTTCAAATAGTCAATTTCTCAAATGTTTATTTTGACTGGGCTCTGAACAGACTAATCTGTTTTCCGTCGCCTCTGTCCTAGTTTTTGAAGTAAAAAAAGATTTTTAATCAAAAAATGGAAAACATAATTAACAGCACTGCATAAAACATTATGAATCCCCAATACTCCTAACGAGACAATTTTCGCTGTCACAAATAGCATGCAGACTGTGGCGACTGCTGAAAATTTGATTATGGGGACCAATTAGAAAAGATTGCTCTGGGATAGCATCTCTTAGCCACTGACTTCCCTTAATTCCTGCTTTTCCAGAAAAATTATCACTCCGTTTGAGGTTAATTGTTGTTTCTGTGAAAGTATGTTGCTTTGCACACAAACCATCCCCAGATGCTTGTAATTAAAGCCGCTCTGTGGGAAAAGATTGCCTTTTGATTCATAACACTATGCAAAATATTTCAAGAATGAACCTTTTTGGTGACATCCATAAATACATTGCTTCCTCTTCTTTGTTCAGTTGTTGAAACACTGGCCGGAGGCTATAAAATGCAAGGATTTGATTTAACTTAAAAGGAGTTCCTTTGCATTCATCTGAAGCTTGGTTCTCATTGGTATAGATGTTAGAGAAATGTGTGTGCATTGTTAGCCCAGACTCGTCCCTTTATGAGAAATGAATGATTTATTCTCGCTCTGTGGATGGCCCTGCAGCGGGTGAAGAGGCTGTTTACCATTAATCAGTGTATATACATCAGAACACTGTTAGTTTAGTGCGGACCCTTCACATTACACCTCTCTTCTCTCTCTCTCTCTTCTTCTTCTCTCTTCATCCTGAAGAACAGAGCTCAAACACTTCATCATCGTTATACAGTCTAATGTCCAGTAATATGCAAAGTACAGCCAGAAAGACAGCTTTTTTGCTTTTCTGCTATTTATTGGTGGTCTCGGGCCCCTTCTCCACTCGATAAACATTTGGCGTCGATAGGTTGAGTTTTCGTAGAAGATGCGTCTAAGTTTCGCCCGAGATATTTGAGCTTTTCGATTCTGGGGCTGTATCTGGGGCCCCGGGAGCCCATGAGGCTGGGGGTGGTCTCTTTCGAAAGGTCTTGGCCCGTTCTCCACTCTGATAAAAATTTGGCGTCAATAGGTTTGGTTTTCGCCGAGATACGTTGAGTTTTCGCCGAGATATTTGCGTTTCGATTTGGGGCACTTCCAGGGGCTGTATCTCGGGCACCCGGGGGCCCACGAGGCTGGAGATGGTCTCTTTCGAAAGGTCTCGGCCTGTTCTCCACTCGATAAAAAATTGGCGTCGATAGGTTCGAGTTTTCGCCGAGATACGTTGAGTTTTCGCCGAGATATTTGCGCTTTTGCTTCTGGGGGCGCTTCCAGGGGCTGTATCTCGGGCCCCCGGGGCCCACGAGGCTGCGGATGGTCTCTTTCGAAAGGTCTCGGCCCGTTCTCCACTCGATAAAAATTTGGCGTCGATAGGTTTGGTTTTCGCTGAGATACGTTGAGTTTTCGCCGAGATATTTGCGTTTTTCGATTCCGAGGCACTTTCGGGGCTGTATCTCGGGCACCCGGGGGCCCACGAGGCTGGAGATGGTCTCTTTCGAAAGGTCTCGGCCCGTTCTCCACTCGATAAAAAATTGGCATCAATATGTGAGTGTTCGTTGAGATACGTTGAGTTTTCGCCGAGATATTTGCTCTTTTCAATTCCGGGGGCTGTATCTCGGGTCCCCGGGGGCCCACGAGGCTGGGGCTGGTCTCTTTCGAAAGGTCTCGGGCCGTTCTCCACTCGATAAAAATTTGGCGTCGATAGGTTGGGATTTCGTTGAGATACGTTGAGTTTTCTCCAAGATATTTGCGTTTTTCGATTCCGGGGGGCGCTTCCAGGGGCTGTATCTCGGGCCCCCGGGAGCCCAAGAGGCTGGAGGTGGTCTCTTTCGAAAGGTCTCGGCCCGTTCTCCACTCGATAAAAATTTGGCGTCGATATATTGAGTGCTCGTCGAGATACGTCGAGTTTTCGCCGAGATATTTGCCCTTTTCACTTCCGGGGGTGTATCTCGGGCCCCCGGGGGCCCACGAGGCTGGGGCTGGTCTCTTTCGAAAGGTCTCGGGCCGTTCTCCACTCGATACAAATTTGGCGTCAATAGGTTGGGATTTCGTTGAGATACGTTGAGTTTTCGCCAAGATATTTGCGTTTTTCGATTCCGGGGGCACTTCCAGGGGCTGTATCTCGGGCACCCGGGGGCCAAGAGGCTGGAGGTGGTCTCTTTCGAAAGGTCTCGGCCCGTCTCCACTCGATAAAAATTTGGCGTCGATATATTGAGTGCTCCGTCGAGATACGTTGAGTTTCGCCGAACATTTGCCCTTTTCACTTCCGGGGCTGTATCTCGGGCCCCCGGGGGCCCACGAGGCTGGGGGTGGTCTCTTTCCAAAGGTCTCGGGCCATTCTCCATCTCGATACAAATTTGGCGTCCATAGGTTGGGATTTCGTTGAGATACGTTGAGTTTTCGCCAAGATATTTGCGTTTTTCGATTCCGGGGGCGCTTCCAGGGGCTGTATCTCGGGCACCCGGGGGCCAAGAGGCTGGAGGTGGTCTCTTTCGAAAGGTCTCTGGCCCTGTCTCCACTCTATAAAAATTTGGCGTCGATATATTGAGTGTTTGTCGAGATACGTTGAGTTTCGCCGAGATATTTGGCCTTTTCACTTCCGGGGCTGTATCTCGGGCCCCGGGGGCCCACGAGGCTGGGGTGGTCTCTTTCGAAAGGTCTCGGCCGTTCTCCCCTCGATAAACATTTGGCATCAGTAGGTTGAGTTTTCGTCGAGATGACGTTCAGTTTTCGCAGAGATATTTGCACTTTCGCTTCTGGGGGCGCTTCCAGAGGCTGTATCTTGGGCGCCTGGGGGCCCATGAGACTGCGGGTAGTCTCTTTCGAAAGGTCTCGGCCCGTTCTCCACTCAATAAACATTTGGCGTCGATAGGTTGAGATTTCATCGAGCTAAATTGAGTTTTCGCTGAAGATAATTGCGCTTTCGCCTTCTGGGTGCGCTTCCGGGGTATATGGGTATACTATAAGTATACAGTACATACATACTAGGCCTATGCATATATTTTTTATGCATCCAATATCAATCTTCATATTGATATATATATGTATATATATATATATATATATATATATATATATATATATATATATATATATGTGCATGCATAAAAAATATATGCATACTATGTATAGCCTACATGTCATAGTATACTGTATAAACAGGTTTGTAATAGTATATACCATACTGCTTACTATTTTTTGTAGTATGCGTAATGTGCACACTGTAATTATTTTCTAAAATGTTTCTTTTAATCTTCTCATCACATGACACCTCTATTTCATCTTATTTTTCAGATATTTTGTACTACATAAACGGAGGACATCTTTAATGGGTTTGCAATGGCATGAGGGAGAGTACATGCTGACAGAAGTTTAGTTTAGGGTGAATTATTCGATTAATTGTTCTCCAGTGCCTTTCTTATTCTGCTTATTAAGCCTTGGGAAACATTTGACAGCTTTAATTAGTATTTCCCTCTGTAAATACAGAGAGTAAGCAATGTTGAGGAGGCCAATGCATGAAGAACAACACCACAAATTACACACTTAAAATTAGAAGCCAAATTGATCACAGGAAAATAATGTCCAGGACTAAACATGAGATAGACGTAGAGCAGGATAAAGCTGCTTTGATTGTGTGAGTCACACAAGCTTCCATATCTCTTTCTTTTCTCTCTGCTCTAATGATAAAGAGACTCATTACTGTCAGCAAAGAATGTTGACCTGTCCCAACATCAGAGGACCGGACTCAACACACACCAATCTGCCTTTATGTTTATTTATACTTCCTTCATATCAAGTCTTCCCTTAATGAGTAGAGCAGTGCACTTCCCTCAAATGTAGCGTCCTCATCCTGCAGGGGGCGCCGATAGTTCTGCTCAAGGATTTCACAACACTTAGTACTGCTGTACTGTATGTGTACGGTATATATTATTTATGCATTTAATATTGATTTATTTTGTTTTACCAAAAATAGTAATTACACTTTTTTAGTTGCAAGGTATCGTAATGAGAAGATTAAAATAAACATTTTAAAAAGAATTACAGTGTGCACAGTATCATGCAGCAAAAATAGCAAGCAGTATGGTAGTATACTATTACAAACCTAATGTAGATACTGTATGCATGTATTTTTTATGCATGCAAATATTAATTATATTTTTTTTCACAAATGCTAATACAAGTTACATGGTGTGCTCAGCATGCATACTACACAAATCTGGTAGTATACTATTCTGAACATAGTATGCATAAACTGTATGCTAATCTTTTTGCATGCATTATTTATCTTAAGACATTTTTATACTGAATTTGCTAACACAACTTTTATTTCCAAGGTGCCATGCAATCAGACATTTTATAGAAACATTTAATTTTGAAAAATGACACTGTATGCATAAAAATATTAAGAGTAGAATGGTAGAATTCTTATTACGAACATGGGTCCATAAGGGCAGACAGGAAACACATAATTACAATAATGATGTTAAAACATCTGGGAACAGCCACATTTCCATGTCACTTGAGACGGATAATCTCATTGGGATGAGAAGAAAATGGTGAGCTATTTAAGAAGCTTAAAGTGTAACCAAACCCCTGGTCAGAAGCCTGACTCCACCCCACTGGCAAAATTTGAAAAAATGCTAAAATTGGGCAAGCCCAGCAAAGACAGAGACAGCCAAGGGCGGAGCTGGGGACATCCACATGGACACGCACAGTGACGGATTAATTGACAGCTGTAGTGGTCTGGGAAAAGTTGGATAAGTGTTACTGACGGATCTTTGGTATTTCCGTTCAGCAAAATGAGACAGAATCTTTATGGATCATTTCATTCATTTCATCATTATATAAAGTAAAATGTCATGTTAAATATTCCAAAACATTGTCATAGGCTACTTCAGGAAATATTGATTTACATACCAATGGTCAGACTTGTCTCTTGGCATGGTTTTCCTTCCAGAATTAACACAGATCACTCGGGCTCGCAGGAGAATGACTAAGAACACAAACTGGCACTTCACGAGCAGAAGTGCGGCCTTCCAAGAGGCTCCGCGTCTGGTGAACGACCATAGGTTAACATGGGCGCCGAAAGAAGCGGCCGTGCGATATAGCACAGCAGTACCGGGAAGAAGAGTGAAGGATTAGTTCTCATCTAAAAAGTCTAAAAATTTAGGCCGGGTCCGGAATCTTCGTTCTTCCTGCCAGTCCCATATAGACGCTTTCATCAGACACGTTGCCCATGGTGATGAGCTAAGCCCAGAGTTTAACTCCGTTCTGTTCATTTATACTGTTTATTGGATAATAAGGCATTGACTGCCAATAATGAAAGTAAGGTGATGAACAGGTTGTTTAGAGCTGTGGGATGCAACCTGACCTTAGCGGCAAAAGGGAAAAAAAAATGTTAAGTTTCCTGGTGGGAGAGCGGCGGTATTGAGAATAGCTAGGTGTATCCGAGTATCCGGTACAGTGTTTCCCATGCATTTAGTGGCAGCCCACCACATTATCGGCGCTGAACGCCACATATTGATATACCGTGTTTTTTCCCCCGATTCCAGATGGGAAAAGTTTTATGTTGACTGCCAGTTGCGTGCAAGGCATATTCGTTCACGCTCCCTCCCTACTACTCTCTCACTCTCTCTCTCTTTCTCTACTCTCAAACACATTGACAGCGGAGACAATTTATCATTGCTGTTTGAATGCATCATAACAACGCTGCAGCAGATTCCATCCGACATGCTCGTACATGTGTAGAACCGCCGTGAAAAAAGGTAAGCCAGCATGTCAGAGGCTAGATCAGGAGGAATATGTTCACCTTGATAAAGCCTCGTCGGCAGCGCTCGCCACTGTTTGTTAACACTGCGGTAGATCAGGACACGTCGGATTAGAAAGACATCTTTTGTCTCCTATTTTTGTTGGGCGGCGGTCTAGAGTCAGTGTCACATTTGCAGTTTGGCCATGTAACATTTATTTTCTTTGAGCTGGCAAGAAGTACCAGCTGTATGGTTTATTCTACTTGTTCTGCGATTGTATGCGCAGTTTGCCGGAAGTTGAGTTTGGGCCGGTTTATGCACATGCGCAGGAACCGATTTGCTTTATGTTGCCACTGCTGGAAGCGTGTCTACGGTGTATGCTGTCAGCACGGGGAAAGAAATGATTAGTCCATCTTTTTGAGTTACGGGTTCTCAGTGATGCTTCCCTGATAGTTTCAGAATCTTCAGTAAATCCAACTCCTGACTTGCTACAGTAGTTTTGGCGGAACCAGATGCTTTTATACCAGGGGCTGCCAAGGGCGTGGTGGCAGCTGGCCAGCAGAGGGCGGTGACAGAGTAGTGTCAGAGAGTTCGCTGCGTCAGAGAAGTCCCCTACTGCAGGAGCTTTCCCATTCTTTGACCTGAAAGAGGCAGCACTCAGACGTTTTTACACCATATGTGCTGAAAATTCAGAAGACTTGTTGCCAACTGTGAAAAATGTACTCGAATCAGATGAACAGCATTTCTGGAGCTCGGTTCTCAACAGATCATTAACTAAAAAAAAGTTGGTTAAGTGTTTTTTTTATGCGGCAGCTTGTCCCAGTTCACACAGCAGAGATGAATCCTCGGTGTGTGAACGGCTTTAACTATGAAATGTTGCTGAGCTAAATATATTCATGTAAAGTTTTGGCCATACATTGTTGACTAATCAGAATTTGTGTAAAACTATAAAATTATAGAATAGCAGCTCAGATCATTTTGGTTTTGGGAGAATTTGATTTGATTGCAGACAAATGCGAAATGAGAAACACGCTCGTCTGATAAACTCGACTTCTTATAATGTCTTTTTCTCAGAAGAAACATCTGAAGACAAGAAAAAGTACTATTTTACTAAATAAAACCCATTTAATGCTGTTTATGCAGTGGTGTCAGTGCAGGGTATACGCAGGTATACGGAGTATACCCACTTCTTTTTCAGTCGGCATTGCGTATACCCACATCTAAATCCCTCTGATGCGCATCAGTTATCGTGAATAAAAACTCTCAGTCGTCGTACAACTATATATGCTCTAATTTTTTACTGCAATATTCTCCCATCGCGACGATAACGGTGCGTGTACTTTGCTGCCAACGGATTTTCGTTTTGAAAGGAAAAAAACAAAAACAAAAACGGCCCGTTTCTTTACCATTAGTAGCCTAAATAGGAAAACAAACAAAAACGGAAAACAACCCATTTTCCGTTCTGATATCAGAAAACGGAAAACGAAAAATAATCTCGTTATCCGATTGTCCTTGATCTGTTTATAGATGAAATCAAAGAAATCAATGAAATCAGAATCGGAAATCAAAATGCGACCCATAAATCGTAATTCTTTGCTGCCGTCCGTATGGTCAAAACAAAGGCGTCAGGTAAATGACGTCTTGGGATGAGAACGGGCTGGTTTGAGCCTGCGCAGTAATCTACAGACATCAGGAAGTGAGTGCTTATAATAATTCCTAAACGCCCTAAAAGCATAGGCCTACTCTTTTGGAAGAAAAAGTACATACTTTTGAGTGTGTAATAAAAGAGTAGGCAAGCTTTCGGATCAATAGCCTACTTTGATATCTTTAGCGGACAGATCTGTCGCGTGCATCCTATCGCCGTAACTGACCTGTCAATCATCTCGTCACAGTTAAAATCCTCCATTCAATCTAATTACATTTCTTTCCGTTTCGAAGAGAAATGTTGTACACATTCACCTGCCAGTAGTGGGTCTTTCATGCGGAGACTTTCCGAAGGTGTTTGCCATTTGAATGTAATGATGTAGGCTATTTAAAAGTTAAATTTATAGGGCTGGGCGACATATCTCATCACATTGTTATGCGCATCTCAGTCGGTAAAGCTGGTTCCTTGATTAAGTAGTACGCTAAATCTCTTTAACCTGCTTTCAGATGGAGCGGCATTTACCACAAAGAGCCGCAGTTAACTGACAAGCTGAGCCATAATATCGCGGAAATATCGCCAGCAATAATTATGCGATATGGCTCAGCTTGTCAGTCTAACTACGGCTCTTTGTATACAGCAAAAACTGTTAAATTAACACTCTTGGGAGTATATGAGTCCACACTCAAATCCACAATGTGTCTGTCTGTGTAAAATGCGCGCACACACGACTTGTTTAAATAGCTACATGTTGTGAATAAATAACAATGAATTGTTGTTGTACCAGCAATATTTCCAAGTTTTGTTTTAGTTGCCCCTAGTTGCTCCAGAGGTGTGCGACCTCTGACATATATAGCAATTGTAAGCAGTGTTGTGCCAGTTCATCCTTAAAAAGAACTAGCTCGAAGTTCAGTTCACACAGATGATAATGAACTAGTTCATGTTCAGTTTTTTTAAGGAACTAAGTTCACATTCATTTGTTAAATGCTTTTTAAGATAGGCCACTATCTTACTCAATCGAACCTCTTTACCATCCATTACCAGCTGCAAATCACTGCCACTCCAAAATCCCCCTGCCAGCCATCCCCCTGACTGTCACCACAGTTCTCTTCAGCTTTTAGTGTCCTCCAGGCTAAGTCCCGGACAGACAGACGGACTTCCGATCCTTCCGACCATCACATTAAAAAAAAAAAATCACATTCAGTAACAAAAGCTAGTGACGAAAGTGGCACCTTTCAGTGCATAAGCGCGAACCTCTTTACCATCCATTGGTCCCCAGTGGACCATGGCAGCACACAAGGCAACACGAAAGTGCCCACTCCTCCCACATGGCATGGCCGCGTATTTTGTTTTCATTTCATAATTTTGAATCTTCCATGTCATAATTTTGACTTTTTATATCATTCGTTTTCTGTCTGTCTTTCTTTCTTGTAATTAATTTGCTTCATTCTTACAGAGTTGTGCTCTGTTCGTTTTTGAGGGATTTTATGTGATTTTGCATTTTATTATTATTATTATTATTATTTAGACTTTATTGTCCACCTTAGTGGAAATTTGTCTTCAACTTCTCCGAACAAAAATACATAAGTGACACCACATTTAAATTTGCATTACAATACACACAATTTAAAATACAGTACTACCACCATCAACATACAACAACAGAAATTGGTAAGCAGCGCAGCAGATTATAATAAGGTAGTTTCCGACCTACTATAAACACATTCTCAAAACGATTTCAGTTTAAATTAAGTTCATGTATGGCATGGGGAATGAACGATCTCTTATAGATGTTCCGGCTCGCCCTTGGGACCCTAAATCTACGGCCCGATGGTAGCAATTCAAACTCTGAGTTTAGTGGGTGTAGGGTGTCTGTTGATATCCGTCGGGCCTTTCTGAGTACCGCCTTATCAAATACATCCCCAAGCTGCCTTTGTGCCTTGCCAATCACCTTCCCAGCCGTATTAACAATTTTAGAAAGTTTGTTTTTATCTTTAACATTCAGGTTGCCATACCAGGATGTTATATTATACTGTAAAATACTTTCTACAAGGCCCCTATATGCCATCTCAAGAATATGTTGACTGACCCTGAAACTCCTCAATTTCCTAATTAAAAACAGTCGCTGATTAGCTCTCTTACAGATACTTTCTGAGTTAACATTAAAACTTAAGGTACGATCAATGATTGTACCCAAGTACTTAAAATTTTCAACTACTTCCACAGGCCGGCTATTAAGTACTACAGGATTGATGTTACTGGCCCCTCTGAATTTCGTTTGTATTATTAGTTCTTTTGTTTTAGTCACGTTAATTTCCAATTTAACAGTCTGACACCAATCCTGTAGTAAAGTGACTTGGCTAAAGTAAGCTTCCTCCTGTGCTACATTATTTTCTATAAAAAGTCCTACCAAGGCCATGTCATCAGCATATTTAAATAAACTAACATTAGTGCTGTGCACAGTCATATCATTTACATATATTGAAAATAACAAAGGTGACAGTACACAGCCTTGCGGTGCTCCAGTATTTATAACAAGCTCATCTGAGTAAACCCCATTCATTAAGACTCTCTGAGGGCGGTCAGTTAAAAAACTTCCGATCCAGTGAATGAGCCCGCCATTCACATTCATTCTATGAAGTTGTTCTAAAAGAATATCAATTTGCATAGTATTAAAAGCAGAAGTAAAGTCAATAAAAAGAACCCGAGCAAATGATTTTGGTTGTTGCAAATGTTTGGCTATTTGATTCACAAGACTAAGAGTTGCGTCCTCTGTGCCCCTGTGTGACCTATAGGCAAACTGAAGGGGGTCTAGTTGATTCTCAACACAAGACATAAGATGGGTGCTGACCACTCTCTCCATACACTTAGCTAAGAGTGGAGTGAGTGCCACTGGTCTAAAGTCTCCAAGGGCTATAGCCTTAGAGACCTTAGGCACAGGTATTATTGTGGACTTCTTCCATGAATTTGGACAAACACCACAATTCAGCAAGCCTTGAAACAGCTGAGTGAAAACCCCTTTAAGCTGTTGAGAGCATACCTTTAACACCCTTCCTTGTAAGCCATCAGGCCCAGGGGCTTTATTTGGTCTAATTTTAGAAAGACACATACCTACTTCTTCTTCAGAGAGCTGTATATGTTCATAGCTATCAATCTGATCGCAGGTAATACTACAGCCTATTTTTGTGTCTCTCACATCATATCTTCCATAGAAGATGTTTAAATTATTAACAAATTTACCACATTCTACTACGCTTACACTTTGTTTTTTTCCTTCCCTACCCATTATTGTATTTAATCCCTCCCATGCTTGTTTTGCATTGCCTGTGCAGAATCTTTTTTCAACCTTATTCTTAAAATCTATTTTTGCTGTAAAAACCTTACGCTTAAATTCCTTCTCTTTCTCTTTTACTACATCATTTTCTCCTCTAAAAAATGCAGCCCTTTTCTCATTCAGACACGTTTTAAGATCCTTTGAGAGCCATGGCTTATTATTACTAAACACTTGAACTATCTTAGAGGATAGTTTTTGCCCCTTATATTTTTGCCCCTTGAGTTTTGCCTTATTGTTATTGTGTTTTCTTGCAGTTAATGAAAAAAGAAACAAGCTATTTTATTAATTTTTTTTATTGCAGAAAGACATAACAGGAAGAAACTCAACACAAAAGAAAATATATTATTAAAATAGTCGACAGAGAGAAAACATAGTTTCAGAATTTTCATTGTAATTTTGAATGATTTTCAGACTCATTTGAATTTAAAAAAAATGTATATTACCAATGAGCAATTCAATTATTTTCATTTTAAAATATAAAAACTTGTAAGCCTAAAAAGTATTTTAAAATTATTTCTGTAAAAGGCTAGGGACAGAATGAACATTTCCGTAGGAATGGCCCATATGAATAAAAATTGTGTCAATCAAGAGATGAGCTTTAAAGTCCCTATAAAGGCAATTGTACAAAAAAGTTCTAAACACATTATAAAATATTACATATGTATATAAAAACATCTACAAAGCATTAAAACTCTGAAGTCTGAATGTGCAATAGACCGTTAAACAGGGCTCTGGTATCAGCTAATATCACCGTCGACAGCTTTAGCACAATCGCATAGCTACCGAGCAGCCAGCCACAACGTTTGAGACAAAGGTAACTGCTCATTTTCAAGATTTTGATAGCTTACTTATGTCTTTATTGGACTTTATGGTCAAATTTGGCTCAGTAGCTAACAACACATTTTCTATCATATAACAAAACTCAGAACACATACTTTAATTTTGACTTTACAGGGACTTCAAACAGAAGCAACTCAAGAGCGTTTTCAATTTTAAGAAAAAGAAACAAGCTTCCATGGTAAAATGCACAGAACATGAAAATCCACAGGGAGTAGGATCCAGGATCCAACTCCTCCCACTCCTCCACATGGGAGGAGTGGGATCCAGATCCAACTCCTCCCACTCCTCCACATGGGAGGAGTTGGATCCAGATCCAACTCCTCCCACTCCTCCACATGGCCCCCTGGGGGACGTGAGAAAGAATCGAAAAGTAAATTGCGCATAACTCCTAGACCGTTTGAGCTAGAATCACGATTTTCGCATCACTGCGATCCCTGGCTCAAGCCGAACAAGATGTATATCTCCGAATTTCCATTTCGGGGACCATGGCGCCCGCCCGAGGCCACACTGAAAGGGGAGCAAGGGCGGGCGCCATGGGGACCATGGCGCCCGCCCGAGGCCACACTGAAAGGGGAGCAAGGGCGGGCGCCATGGGGACCATGGCGCCCGCCCGAGGCCACACTGAAAGGGGAGCAAGGGCGGGCGCCATGAGGAGCCATGGCGCCCGCCCGAGGCCACACTGAAAGGGGAGCAAGGGCGAGGCGCCATGGGGACCATGGGCGCCCGCCCGAGGCCACACTGAAAGGGGAGCAAGGGCGGGCGCCATGGGGACCATGGCGCCCGCCCGAGGCCACACTGAAAGGGGAGCAAGGGCGGGCGCCATGGGGACCATGGCGCCCGCCCGAGGCCACACTGAAAGGGGGAGCAAGGGCGGGCGCCATGGGGACCATGGCGCCCGCCCGAGGCCACACTGAAAGGGGAGCAAGGGCGGGCGCCATGGGGACCATGGCGCCCGCCCGAGGCCACGCTGAAAGGGGAGCAAGGGCGGGCGCCATGGGGACCATGGCGCCCGCCCGAGGCCACACTGAAAGGGGAGCAAGGGCGGGCGCCATGGGGACCATGGCGCCCGCCCGAGGCCACACTGAAAGGGGAGCAAGGGCGGGCGCCATGGGGACCATGGCGCCCGCCCGAGCCACACTGAAAGGGGAGCAAGGGCGGGCGCCATGGGGAGCCATGGCGCCCGCCCGAGGCCACACTGAAAGGGGAGCAAGGGCGGGCGCCATGGGGACCATGGCGCCCGCCCGGCCACACTGAAAGGGGAGCAAGGGCGGGCGCCATGGGGACCATGGCGCCCGCCCGGCCACACTGAAAGGGGAGCAAGGGCGGGCGCCATGGGGACCATGGCGCCCGCCCGAGGCCACACTGAAAGGGGAGCAAGGGCGGGCGCCATGGGGACCATGGCGCCCGCCCGAGGCCACACTGAAAGGGGAGCAAGGGCGGGCGCCATGGGGACCATGGCGCCCGCCCGAGGCCACACTGAAAGGGGAGCAAGAGGCGGGCGCCATGAGTTCCAAAATTAAACTGATGGATCGAATGATGAATACAATAAATGAATAAATGTGAATCGATAAATGAACATAAATCAATAGATGGATGAATAAATAGAATAAATGAATCAATGTCAATAAATAGATAGATGATAGATAGATGAGTGAGATGTAGATAGATAGATAGATCAGATTCAGATAAATGACGATGGATCAATAGATAGATGGATCGATAAATATATCAAATAGATAGATCAATCAATGGATTGATAAATAGATGGTGATGATCAATCGATGAATGCAATAAATAGATAGATCAATAAATAGATAGATAGATAGATAAATGTTGAATAGCATGATAGACAGATAGATAGATAGATAGAATAGATGAGTGATAGAATAGATGGATCATATAAATCAATAAATAAAGTCAATTGAATCAATGGAATGGATGGATGGATGGTATGGATGGAATGGATGGAATGGATGGATGGAATGGATGGATGGATGGATGGAATGGATGGATGGAATGGATGGATGGATGGATGGATGGATGGATGGAATGGAGTGGATGGATGGATGTTTTTATCTTAATTTTAAATAAATATTTTTTTTTTTTACCTACGGCCTGCAGTCCTCCGACCTGCAGTCCTGCGGCCTCCATCCTCCCGACCTTGCCATCCGCCGCCTCCCCAGTCCTCCAGCCTCCCGAAACAAAGTGCATCTCCGCCTGATATGCTCCGTATTGCCGTGCGTGCCAGTGCGTGAGTGTTCCGTCACACTAAAAGATCTTACTTCCGTCCGTCGTCACATTAGAAGATCCTAAAAAAGAAGACTAAAGTCATAATGTTGAAAATAAAGACAGAAAATAAAGCATAATTACTTGCCACAGACTCAACTTTCAGTCCCATAACTGCAAAGCTGTAGGTCTGTCTGTTTAGTCACATCAGACTTGGGCAAAACTAAACCAGAAACAAAGCTTTAGGTTAAGGCCTAGGATTCGA